>JAODAL010013951.1:0-89245 GCA_025379985.1 Phyllomedusa bahiana
CCCCGGGCCCTGTGTGAGGAGTCCCCCAGTTTTCAAGGCATTAATAGGCTATTTAGCTTTCCCAGAAAGCTGGGTGACACTCATCCTCCACACGGGCACCCATTTTCCTGGACCTCTGTAAGGACCCCCCAATTTCTCGTGCATAAATAGGCTATTTTCATCCCAAAAAAGCGGGTGACACCCCCACGCAGGCCCATGAAACTGAGTGATGTCCATTTGTGGTTGTTGTTTTTTTACAGGTTTCCTTTTGGACTTGACTTCGGTGGCTAGTCGGAGAACGTTGCCCATTCTTTAATTTAAATGGTTAACGAGGGCGGTTTGGGGGTGTTTATTTAAATAAAGGTTTTCTTTTTCGTTGTGGTGGTTTTTTTCTTTTTTCCCAGTGATAGTTGGCGGTATCGGGGGCCCTCTCCATTATATCGCTGGGGCTTAGTGCAGTAGCGTGTTTTGTTCCCCAAGGCTGACCTAACCCCTGTCATTTTCCCCCAGAAATCCCGCACCGGGGGGTAGGGGAAGAGCGGAAACCCGAGAGGGGGACCCTCTAATGTAGGGTCCCTTTGGGAGCTGCGGGTGGTATTTTTAGAATGGAAGTAACCAGTATCAATGGTTTTTCCCCCATTCTGTAGTATCAGGCTGCCCCGGGGTTTTAACCCGGGGGTTATGGAAATTGGGGGGACCCCCTCTTTTTTTTCCTGAAATTTTAAATTTATTTAGTGAGAATCTCACCGGGATCCACGTAATATTACAGGAGGTGCCCACTGGGGTTTTTTCAATAATAAATGTTTTTTTAAAAAAAAAAAAAACGACGTGGGGGCCCCTCCAAATTTTCCATAACCAGCCAAGGAAAAAACCAAACGCGGAAGCCTGATACTATCAGAAGGGGAAAGGTCCATAAATACTGGCCCCTTCCCATTCTAAAAAATACCCCCTGCAGCCGCCCCAGAACGACCCTACATTAGAGGTTCCATTTTGGGGTTTTTCCCCAGTCTTCCCCAGTACCCCTGGTGCTTTGGGTATTGAGGAAATAGTGAAGGGGGTTGTGTCGGCCTTGGGGGACAAAAACTTGCGGGTGCACCAAGCCGAGCATGGTAATGGAAAGTGTCTGTAGATACCCCATTACTAAAAGGGAATTTAAATAAAAAAAAACACCCCAAACAGAAAAAAAACACTTTTTTAAAATAAACACTCCCTGCACCCACCCCGTTAACCTTTTTTTTAAAAGAAATGGATAAACGCTGCTGGGACGTAGTGCAGTGAATTAAACATGGGCCAAAGTGGAAACTGTATGAAAAAAAAAAAGCTACAAAAAAGATAGACTAAACTCCACCCCCTGCCCCCCTGAAGATCATCCCCCAGGGCTGATTTTCTGGGCTGCAGGGGGGTTTTTTAAGTGTTAATATGTTTTAAGGGTATGCCCAAACGCAGCCAATCCCCCAAGGGGATGGTCCTCTCACCTTCCCCTATCCCCCCTCCCCCTTCAATTTCCCTAAGCCCCCTCATCCCCCACCCCCCAAACCCCCTCACCCCCACCTTCACCCAAAACCCCTCCCTCCCCCTACACCCCCTTCACCCCCCATGATTACCCCTTACCCCCTTTTTCAAATTTCTCCCCCCTATCCCCCCATAACCTCCTACCTCCCCCTATCACCCCCCTACACCCCAATGATTTACCCTAAAGCCCCCTCATCTCCCTTCCCCCCATAACCTCCTCCCCCCCTTTTCCCCCCTACCTCCCCCTCCTTACACCCCAATGATCCCCTTTTCCCCTATCCCCCTTCCCCCCAAAAACCCCTCCCCTTTCACTATCATCCCTACACCTCCAATGTTCCCTATATCCCCCCACCTCCCCCTTCCCCCCAAAAATCCTCACCTCCCCTATCACCCCAAACCCCCTCCTAATCCCTATATCCCCTCCACCCCCCCTATCCCCCCTAACCCTCACCCCACTTCCCCCATACCTCCTCACCCCCCACCTATCATCCCTACCATCCAAGGGATTCCCCTATACCCCCCTCATTCCACCTATCCCCCCAAAAACCTCCTCACCCCCACCTATCATCCCTCCCACCCCCAAATGATTCCCTATACCCCCTCCTCCCCCTATCCCCCCATACCCCCTCACCCCCCCAATCACTCCCTACCCTAAATATCCCCCATACCCCTCCCCCCCTACCCCCCCCCATAATTCATCACTTATAACCAAAAATTTTCCCCCATTTAAAAGGGTTTTTTGGGGGTAAATTTTACAGAGAGAGTTATGGCCAAAGAAATACCCTGGCGGTTGGGAAAAATGGGGAAGAAAAAGGGGAAAGAACAAACCCGTCACAGGGATCCCGGTGGTCCTAGATGTTACGCATTGTAATCACTTTAAAAATTGCAGACCCGTGTACATGGTCTCTACCACTTTGGTCACGTAGGGGGTAGTATAAATCTGCGGCCTGTGTACACTGTGTCACCACTATTGGTATGTATGGAGGGGAATTTAAAAAGTTCAAGTCTGTGTACACTGGTGTCTACCCTAATGGGGACTGTTGGAGGGGAATATACGTTGCAGAGGGTGTGACACGGTGCTACCCTATTGGTACTGTATGGAGGTAATATACAGCTGCAGAGCCCGTGTACACGGTGCACATATATGGTGACTGATGGAGGTAATTTTACAGAGCAGATTGTGTAACTGGTGCTACCCTATATGGTACTAAAGGATAATTACAGTATGCGAGCGGGGGACACTGGGGCTTCCCCTATATGGGACTGTTGGGGTAATATACAGATGCAGGTCTGTGTAAAAACCGGTGTCTACCACTATATGGTCATGTATGGGGTAATATACGTCGCAGAGCCCGTGTACAGGTGTCTAGTATTGGTCATGTATGGAGGTTTTACGTTGCAGATGTGAATGGGGTTACCATTTATGGCACCCTATGGGGGAAAACAGTCCGTAGGCATGTGTACATGGTGTCTTCATATATGGGCATTGTATGAGGAAAAAATTGGGTTTTGTGTAATGGTTTAGGGTTTAGGCACAGTTTCGGTATCCCCGCTTTCCCGGGTGGAATAGTTATCCGGGTTGGGGAAAACTGGGTGACAGCAAAACCTTCAATTTGCTTTCTTCTAGAGCTGTTACATGTTGTAGTGGGCATGGCTTTTGTAAAGGGGTGTGGCATGATATGAAATGGGCGTGGTAATGCAAATTGTTAATGGTTGCGTATTCAGGTTTAGTGCCTAGGGCAGCATGACCTATTAATACAGCCCTGGTTTCGGTATAAAAATTAACCTGATAATTTTGTCCTTTTGACTTTAATGGGAATCGGTGATTGATCGAGATCACGATCGAAAATCCACACGATTTTCTTTAAAATCGACACGGGTCGATCTAGATTTTTTTATTGATTGCTCATCTCTAATCAAAAGAAATGTCAGCTTACTTCAGCTTTAACAGTCTCATGCAAGGGCTAATAACCTGGCTAGAGGGGGCAACTACTGGCTAAAAGGGGCTACAACCTGGCTACAGTGGGCTACTACCTGGCTATAGGGGGCAAATATTTACCTACAAGGGGGTAATTATTACAATTTGGGGCACTATAGATGAGGATTTTGTAAAGAGATAGGAAATTGTAGAGAAATGCTGATAAAATGAGGTGTCTAAGATGTTTGTTTTGTACATTCTACAGTGAAGAGTCGTTGCCAGGAGAGGACGTCATGGCATCTGGGCCAGATGGAGACAAAGAGAAAGAGAACAACTCTTCAGAGACGTCTGTTGTAAGTCACCAAATATAACTGCAGTGTAATCACTTATATTTCTCCTGAGCCTACATACAAAGGTTTTTCTCTGTAAAAATACATCCGCAGTTCACAATGAGAGGCAAAAAATTCCGTGTGAACACAGCCCTACTCAGAAAATCTTAAGGGCCCGAGCCCCGGATGTTTTGGGACCCTAGCAACGCCCCTGTGAATCAGTCAGCTGAGTGTTACCATTACAGTTGTGAAAGGGTTGTGTCTCTGTACACACTAGTAGGAAGGTCATACACCAGCCTATCAGAGGGGTCCCCGGTGCTAATTTGGAAGGGCTGCAAGGTCCATACAGCATACTGTATATTTTGTAATCCACAGCACTCCAAAAGTAATTTGCTTGAAAGTGGATTTATTTATACATAGACAGAACGTTTTCAGATATTTTGTCAATTTAAATTGTGGTGAAAATACAGTTTTCATCACAATGGATTGCCTTTATCATTTGACATCTAAAAATAGAGGTAATGAGACAAACAAGAGTCAAATATACAAAGATGGAATCTATCAGGAAAAACGGCAGTGTAAAATATATGGATAGAAAAGAAAGAGAGAAGAAAAAAGGAAAAGAAGGAAAAAACTGCTAGGGGAAAGGAGAAGAGGAAAGGGGATGAAGTAGGAGAGATTGTAGTACAAAGGATATAAAATTATATAGGGTGATTCATGAACAATAAAGAAACAGTGAAGGGTAGTATAAAAGGAGAGTAGGTATAAGAACTGTAGTGTAGGTGTAAAGATATAGAGATAAGGGAAAGGGTATATGTAAGGGGACCAAAGATAAAGACGAGATGAGGAGAGCTTGCAGTGGGCCCTGAGGCCTACGCGTATGGTAGTAAGCAGCACAGGCAACGTGATGTATCGATCACGCCGCCTGCGCTTCTGGGTCCCAGGCCTAGGAGACGCCGGAAAGTTGCATCTTGATATAGGCAGCATGATGACACCAGATGCAAGCTTCCGAAACAAGCTGCTCAGCGAGGAATGAGGAGAGGAGTAACTTTATTTTTATTTTTAAATAACAGTTGGCAGTATACGACTACAGAGAGAATTTATATACCTACAGAGGGCTGTATACGCCTATGGGAGGCATGTTCACATCTACACAAGGCTGTATACATCTACAGTGGGCTGTATACAGTTATAGGGGGCATTTATATACCTTCGGTAGGCTGTATACACATACATGGGGCATATATACATCTACAAAGGGCTGTATACACCTATAAGAGGCATTTATATACCTTATTAAATGGGTATAAGGGCATGTATATACCTAAAGGGGGCAGTATACGGCTATAGGGGGCATGTATATGCCTACAGGGTGTAATATACAGCTACAGGGGGTATGTATATCCCTATAGGGAACATGTATACTTACAATGGGCTGTATACCTACAGCGCCCTCTAAATTGCTACAGTATTTAAAACTTCAAACAGTAGTTGTCAGCTCACCATATTGCCGACCTCAGGTGGAAGTCTCAATTGCAATGCAGCGGATCTACAGCAGCTCCTGTCGACTCAGTCTATTCACAAAGAAAAAAAAGTACATCCAGCATTATATAAAAAATCCTGGGCATAAGGAAATATATGTAAAACTTTGAACGTAAATACGTCCGTAAATACGTCCGGATTTCCTATTGCTAGCAATTCTAAGCTAATTGTTCATTATTTTGGGCTGAGTTGGTGATGTTTTTGCGGACGTAAATACGTCCGTAAATACGCCCAGAACTAAGCCCTGGGAACATAGAAATCCTGCTTGGAGAACCACAGGTCCCAGCAAGACCTGTGCTGTGCTGGCTCTTGCTGTAGATATTAAATAGAATAAAAGGTGAAAGAAGAAAAAATACATCTTAATTTTTTATTTTAAAAAAAATTACATCTGTACAACATCTGCATTGGCTTATTTAATGTAAAATTAGTTTAATTATCTCCCTTTTTTTAGACCTTTTATAGCTGATATTTCTTTCTTTTCAGATCTTATATATATTTGCTTTCATTTTAAATGATCAACTTTTTATATGCATTTAAAATTATTTTATTCAACTTTGATATTTATCTTTATTCATTCATTAATTTTTTGCTATTCACAAACATGTTTAATGATTTTTCGCTGATTTCCAGCCTGTCTAGAAACTTAATATATGTTAGGCGCATTCCTTCTGCGCCTAAGTTCCGGAATGCGCCTCACACACTAGCGAGGCGCAGGGAACTTTACACCGCATGTATGAGCGCACTTCGGGCACCAACATAAATTAGGCGCAGCTTTCACGGAAAAAAAACGTGAAACCGGGCACTCCGACGTGCCGATGATCATACATGTCGCCCCAAATCTCCTTCCCTAATAGATCTGAGCACCCTTTCTATACACATTGCTGAAAAAATCAGGCAATACCTTTTAGAGGTGAACAGGTATCGCTAAAAAAGTATCGCCTGATTTCTTCACTCTTCTATTACTTTCTATCTCTAACACAGTACAACATTATACTACTATACCCATTGTTCTAAGTGCTGATAAATTGTCTGAGTGTACTTCAAAAAAGTGTTTAAACACAGCAGATATATTATTGTTCTTGGGGAGTATGTCAGAAAGTTGTCGTCTAACACTGTGTTTTAAATGTTTCAATTCTGTATCCCACGTACTGCAATTTGCATTCAACACAGGATATCAAGTAGATTCCATTTTTTGTATTACAATTAATGTAACTGTATCCTTTGTTGTTTGCCTGTGACACATGAAACAAATATGTGACATGAAACAAATGTGTCAGCTGTTAGTGTATGTTTACATGTGACACATCGCTTGTGTCCACATGGAAATTAACCTTTTGTTGTTAACCAAGTTAGTAACTTGTCATCTTTACTACTAAAAAGGCTGGGGGAAATGATGCTACCAATTGTAGTTACCTTCCTTGACGCACATTTGAAGCCACCCTGTAAAATTGCTGATACATTTTCAAGTGTGTATAAAACTGGTAAGTATATCTTTATAATGTGTACAATTTGATGGTACTGAGACTGTATGTTGCAGAAAATATGAAATTTTTGTGCAGATTTTAATTTTCACATTTTTATTAGATGTCAAATCAGTGCAAGGAATACCTTGCACTTTATTGACTGCTTTGCTGAGGATTTTTTTGTTGTATCCTCTTTAAGTCGGTTAACTGTAACTAATACTTGTTTTTTATATTGTTATTGTAAAGAACTATTTTTTTTTTCATGCTTACAAGTTCTCCCACTGGAATGTTTTGAATAAATGTGCCAGGTGGCAAGAAGAGGCTAATTGTTGGTTATCCTTCAATGTAATATCCTCAAACTCGATTGTACATCAGTGGTACTTATACGTGACAAAAAGAAACTACTCCACAGTAGTATAGGGGATTAACAATATCTATCCAACCACAAAAAAATCTACCCTTTAAAACATAACCTTTAATAAACCACTTAAAAAGTAAAACACAATTCTAATACCCTATTAAGAGGAATACATAACAGTGGTATATTATCTTACCACCTCCCATCAACAGCATTCCTGGTCCAGATAAGAAGATTCATCTGACAGATTCTCAGTTCATCTTGATTTCCAAAGTAAATCCTGGATACTGTTATGATTGAATATGGTCAAGGTCTACTGCCCCTCTCGACTATTCAACCCTATACCTTACCCTTTGTGGGGCACATGCCCTAATAAGAGTGACTCCGCAGAGATACCCCTGCAGACACTCCTAACTTTACCCTAATGTTCAGTCACAATATAAGTGTGTCTTAAGTAATACAAGAAATTGACTCAGAGGCGTTTCTCCTTAGACTGTACCTTCAGTAGGCCATCTTTTACCAATAGGGATGGGGTAATAACACGAGGTAATAGAAACAAAGTCAAAATTGGGGTTAGAAGGACATGGTATTGTCCATACGTTCAGTATGCCCATTAAATGTGGCTTCCCTCTGGCTTTATATAGGTTCATCCTATTCCACCCTACATTATCTTAGCCAATAAGAAGTCAAATCCTAGACTTACATTATGTTTGTCCAATGAAAAAGTCTCTTCAATTGTGACAGAACAGGATGTTTTGTACTTGTAATGTCTTACTCCTTCAGCGTTCTGGAAATAGAACTGCGCATGTCTAAGATTTCCACGCAGTCACACTATACCTTATTCAGTATCATGTGTCTCTAACCAAGAGGTGCATCTGCTATAAAGTGTCACACATGCGCCCTAGATAATCATTGCCAGAGGCGCATCTACCATGGAGTGTCACGCATGTGCCCTAGATAATCCTCTTTTCAACATTATGCGGCTCGAACTTAATGTTACGTATGCGCCCGACATAATCATCACTATTTAGTGTTATGAGTCTCAAACAAAGAAATACGTCTACTGTGGAGCATCACACAAAGGAATTCGCTCTTGATACCTAAAGAAAAAGAACAATTGGATGATCGAAGTGATCTGAGGATCATTGGAGATTTTGACACTGGGTTCCAACAGGTAAGAGAAATTGTGGAGAAATATTGGAATATTCTCTTACAAATGAGACGTTAAAAAGTATTTTTCCAGAGCAACCAGCGATAATGTATCGAAAAGGAAGTAGTATACGCGACTGGGTGGTGAAAAGCCATTTTTCATTTCCAAGAAATGATAATAATTGGCTGAATAGACAACCGATAGGTTGCTTTCAATGCGGTAGATGTAAATTTTGTAAACATGTATTTAAATGCAAGGAATTTTCAAGTGCATCACCGAATGAAAAATTTTAAGTTAGAAATGTTATTAACTGTACAACAATGGGCGTTATATATGTTGCCACATGTCCATGCCCAAGGGACGCATTGAGCTATTACAGTTTAGAGGCATAGACGTAGTGAAGATGCCCATGAGGGGAGGTAATTGGGATCAGTTAATCCTCCAAAAAGAATGTTTTCGAATATATTGCCTTCATAGTGTCAACACGAATGGTCTAAATGAGAACAATAATTTTTCCTTTTTTCTGGAAGGATAGTTTATTGTGAATGTTTATATGCTGACACCACTGGCCAGAACGTGTTTGTTCCTCCATAATCTTTGATTATTACCGTTAAACATGTTTTTGAGTTTAGGTTTGTGCTAAAGGCTCTCCAATTAGTAACCATTGACATGAATAGATAAGGTCTAATGGTATTATTACAGGATTGGATGTTATGGGATATGACATTTAAAGTAGATTGGATTGGTGTGATTAAAAAATATATATACCCACACATCTAGAAATTGATGAGGTGCTTTAGATAGATAATAATTTCGATATATGGTCCATTCATTGGATGTTTAGAATATAGAAACATACAGTATTAACAAGATCTTTGATGATTAATGAATGGGGTTTTTTAATATAGCACTGGTGAAGTACAATTTGAGGTATAGGTCTCTGTAATATCTTGTGAGTAATATGGAGACAGTGAGTTTATTCACCGAGTGCAGATGCGCAAGGTATTGATGGTGGATGAGCCTCTAGATCAGAAGTGCATAGCGCCGAATAGAAGATTATCTAGGGCGCATGCGTGACACTCCATGGTAGATGCGCCTCTGGCAATGATTATCTAGGGCGTATGCGTGACATTCTATAGCAGATACACCTCTTGGTTAGAGACACATGATACTGAATAAGGTATAGTGCGACTGTGTGGAAATCTTACACATGCGCAGTTCTATTTTCGGAACGCCAAAGGAGTAAGGCAGTACAAGTACGAAACATCCTGTTCTGTCACAATCAGAGAGATTTTTTCATTGAACAAACGTAGTGTAAGTCTAAAATTTTACTTCTTATTGGCTAAGATGATGCAGGATGGAAAAGGATGAACCTATATAATGCCAGAGGGAAGCCTCATTTAATAGGCATACTGAACATATGGACAATACCATGTCCTTTTAACCCCAATTTTGACCTTGTTTCTATTACCTCGTATTATTACCTCATCCCTATTGGAAAAAGATGGCCTACTGAAGAAAAGATGGTACAGTCTAAGGAGAAACGCATCTGGGTCAATTTCGTGTATTACTTAAGACACACATTAAAGGTTATTTTTTAAAGGTTAGATTTTTTTTTTTGTGGTTGGATAGGTACTTATATATAAATCCAAGATTCATATGGTTTGTGTTGATGTAATCCACAAACTTTGGAATGAGATGACAAGGTCCCTCCCAGGAGGAGGTGATCTATTTATCGACCATAACAACTGATATGGGAGGCAAAGGGATTATTTTCTGAAAAAAGAAAACGTTTTTCCCATATAATCAAATGGGAGAAACATGACCCCATTGATGCTCCTCATATATTTACCTATGCACTGTATTTTTTATGCAATGCTGGATGTGCTTTTTTCTTTGTGACTACATTGGTACAGAGAACATGTCTTTACCTACAAGGGGCTGAATATACCTTCAGGAAGCATATAAACTTACAGGGGGATGTAAATACCTACAGGAACCTACCTACTAACAGGTGATCTATATACTGCACCTACCTAGCTACCTACCTACAGGGGCTACACCTTAAGGAGGTTTTTATACCTTCCTACAGGTGGCGACCTACCTACAGGGAACATATATACATACATAACAAGGGGTTTACCTATCTGCCTACCTGGTTTTGGGGGTCGTACCTACCTACTATATTGGGACTTTATTTACAGTGGGAAAAAAAGTATTTAGTCAGCCACCAATTGTGCAAGTTCTCCCTCTTAAGAGAGAGGCCTGTAATTGACATCATAGGTAGACTTCAACTATGAGAGACAAAATGAGAAAACAAATCCAGAAAATCACATTGTCTGATTTGGAAATAATTTATTTGCAGACTATAGTGGAAAATAAGTATTTGGTCAATAACAGAAGTTCATCTCAATACTTTGTTATACATCCTTTGTTGGCAATGACAGAGGGGAAACGTTTTCTGTAAGTCTTCACAAGGTTGGCAAAAAATGTTGCTGGTATGTTGGCCCATTCCTCCATGCAAATCTCCTCTAGAGCAGTGATGTTTTGGGGCTGTTGCTGGGCAACACGGACTTTCAACACTCTCCAAAGGTTTTCTATGGGGTTGAGATCTGGAGACTGGCTAGGCCACTCTAGGACCATGAAATGCTTCATTGCCCTGGTGGTGTTCTTGGGATTATTGTCATGCTGAAAGACCCAGCCACGTTTCATCTTCAATGCCCTTGCTAATGGAAGGAGGTTTGCACTCAAAATCTCACGATACATGGCCCCATTCATTCTTTTATCAACACGGATCAGTCGTCCTAGTCCCTTTGCAGAGAAACAGCCCCAAAGCATGATGTTGCCACCTCCGTGCTTCACAGTAGGTATGGTGTTCTTTGGATGCAACTCAGCATTCTCTCTCCTCCAAACACGACGAGTTTTACTTTGGTTTCATCTGACCCCATGACATCTTCCCAATACTCTTCTGGATCATCCAAATGCTCTCTAGCAAACTTCAGATGGATCCGAACATGTACTGGCTTAAAGGGGTTGTCTCACTACATTGAATCATCTTACCCCAGTCCTGTTTACTTGGTTTCATTTTGAATTCAGGGGCGTGTTTACTGGCTTCTACTAGGCTGCAGTAAAATCCTGGTCTGTAGCTATAACAACCAGTGCTGGCAGCCTATCAGGAGAGATCAAACAGGTCTGTAGCTATAGCGACCTGAAGAGCTAATGCAGCCCATACAAGAGGGGATATCTAGGAATAGGTAGGACACTATTAATGGACATATATTGCAAAGTGACTTGTTTTTGCAAGATCTTTAACATAAAAAGCAATCCTTGTAGTGAGACAACCCCTTTAAGCAGGAGGACACGTCTGGCACTGCAGGATCTGAGTCCCTCACGGCGTAGTGTGTTACTGATGGTAGTATTTGTTACGTTGATCCCAGCTCTCTGCAGGTCATTCACTAGGTCCTCCCGTGTGGTTCGGGGATTTTTGCTCACCGTTCTTGTGATCATTTTGACCCCATGGGGTAAGATCTTTCGTGGAGCCCCAGATCGAGGGAAAATATCAGTGGTCTTGTATGTCTTCCAGTTTCTAATTATTTCTCCCACAGTTGAATTCTTCATACCAAGCTGTTGGCCTATTGAAGATTCTATGTCCTTCCAGCCTGAGTGCAGGGACTACAATTTTGTTTTGGTGTCCTTAGATTGCTCTTTGGTCTTCTCTAGGCTTGAGCCGATTATTATCCGGAACAAAGTTGATGAAATCGGGCACAGTTTTGATGGTCGATCGGATTTTTTACGTTCATGGGATAATTTAGGTTATAATATTTCTGGCATCATCTTTAAGATCGCGACCTTTTTTGGCGCTTCCTGTAATTTGGCGGACAGAGCAATCCAGCATTAAAGAATAGAGCAGGGTGAGATTGTGGTCATGTGCGAAGTCACGACTGGATGTGTATGGTTGCGATTGGCTGGAAAACATCACAGGGACCTCGTTTTTACATAGAACAGGTTTCCTTGATCAGGCTCAGTGTCTCGCAGCCGTCTCAGACGCAGAAGGACTGTGCGCTCTGCCGTGTGTCCAAAACTGCTTCAGCGGAAATTATTATATTTTGCTTCACGGAGAAGACGAAACCTCTACTATAGCTGTGATCCTTATAATTTAGTTAGATTAGAGATTGGAAGATTTTATATAGTTAGGTAGAGAATTTTAATTGGAGCATCTAACTGCTGTAAAGTCACGGGGCGGGGGGGGAGCGGAAGGGGGGGCAACCCCGCGGAGGCGAACCACAGACAAGCTACTTATTAAAGAATACTGGATAAAGTTCACCATAGATTAGTCGTAGATTTTGCAATTAGCTTTATTATTAACAGTTTTCTATGAATTATTTTTGGATATTGGGCAGCCTGAATTATTGGATACACATGCTTTTCTAGGAACTGCAGGCTCTCTTTGTTAGGTGCAAAACCTCACTTTTATTAATCCAGTAAAACTATTTCAGATAGGTGTTTCATTTTCAATTTTGCCACCATTCCCACCTTTGTTGATATATTCCACCTTAGTACTGAATTAGAATCCAGCAAAGTAGCAACAGCGTTGATAGGTGCTCCAAAAATACACTTGTAATATCCGAATAAATTTCAGATACGTAGTTTTTTGACTTTGGCGCACTACAGCTTTATTATTGAGGCACCTACCTTGCACTTAAATGTGAATACTAGCAATATTGTGTGCTACACACAGTGTGTGAATTGATAGGTGCCTAAAATACCCTTTTAATATCCGTATACATTTCGATATTGTGTTTTTTCTCTTTGGCGCAGGCCAGCTTTGTTGATAGTATCTACTTTGCAGTAAAATTTGATACAGCAATTTTGTAGTCACCCAGGTGAATTGATAGGTGGCCAAACAATACCTTTTATTATCCGAATACATATTACACGTACGTGTTTTTTGCACTATTGCCCAGTCCAGATTTGTTGATAGACTCTACTTTGCAGTTATATTTGAATCAGCAATTTTGTTTTGTTTTGAGGGATCTTGAGAATAGCTGTGATTTGCAGTCTTTTAATAAAGAGAACTTTCCAATAACTCTTCCATCCATTCTCAAATTTGTATATTTCTCAACATGAGCGAATTCAGGTCGGTATGCGAGCAAACGAAGGGTAGGGACATGGGAGGTAGAGGTGGTACGAGAATTGTGCTTCCTTCCAGTGCTGGTGACTACACGCATGCCAGTGGTTCAATCAGTTGCAGGACCAGTTCAGGCTGTCATCGCTGGGTCGGGCCCAGTGAATCTCAGTTAACGTAACAGCGGCGCCAATTGTCCTTCAGTGGTTTTAATTGCAACTAGGCATCCAGCAGTCTTTACCTTCCTCGTTACTCCCTGTCAACGGCCACAAATGTCGTCATACAGCATCACTAGCATCCGTCCAACATGAAGCAGACCAAATTGGTCAAACTCGTGTACCCAACCACTGTGGATATCCATTGTCTGAAGACCTCTTTGATGACAAAAACTGAGGTTGAGGGGTCAGAAGCATGTTTTAAAGTTCAAGAGGCACATAAGAGGATGATTTTCTTCATGCTCTGACGCCCCCAGGGATACTGATTGCACATTAGAGGAGGAGAAGGAAGCGGAAGCAAGGTCAACGGCAAAAATCCCGGTGCGGTCGGCACGCCTTGCGGTCCTCTTGTCTTGTAGCCCGTCGCTCCTGGATGCTGAATGTCAAGAAGACGAAGTCACCTGTGTTGATGATGATGATGGACGACATGACGGATCCCAACGTACGGTCCTTTTCTGAACGAATTTGATCTGCTGAGCGCTTCACACTGGACGAGAGGAAGACGATGGGGTAAGTGTCAGTACGGGTTCGCCTCAAATAAGGGGAGAGGGCTCGGTCGCAGACGTCGCTGATATATTCCACCAAGCCTCCACGGTCACGCGCCAAACCCCGCCTCTCGCCTTATCGCCGTCATAAAAAGGTCCAGGACCTCTCAAAGCCTGGCCTTCTTTGACCAAAGCCTCTGCTGACTGATTCACCAGCGATGCTATGTTATATGCGCCTTTGCCGTAAACGATATGTAGAAGCAAGAACCTTATGTGGTTAACCACACCACAAAAAAACCCCCATGTCTAGTCACATGCAGCAAATGAATGAGTTGATATGAGGCAAACACTTGACCAAAAAAAAGGCCAGACCGACGACGGGCTCCAAACCACATGTCACCCCTCTGTCTCCGCTCTCCTCCTCCGCCACCACCAAGCGTTCCTAGCTGCCACATGTCTCTCAGAGTCATGATCAGGGATCAGGCCTACCGCTTCAGCCTCCACCGTTTTTCGGCCCGAGTAACACCAGCACCACACAGAGACCCATACTACTCTTCCTCCTTCCGCCCAGTTTGACGACTGCACACCGTGTTTCAGCGGACAGTCTAGCAGCCTGCACCCTCAGTCTTCCAGGTGGGGAGAAGAAGAAACAACTTTAACACCAAAGCATCCAAAGCCAAAAGCTGAATGTCGGCATTGCCAGGCTTTTGGCCTTGGAAATGTTGCCTTTCCGGTCTGGTGGACACTGAGGGTTCCGCCACGTCCATGGCCCTTGCCTGCCCCCCAATACCAGATTGCGAGCAGGCATTTTCTTTGCCAGAAAACAGCTGTCCCTGCCCTGGCCAGGCACGTGTCCATTAAATTTCAAGTGCGTTGATCGCTGCAATCTGTGGCCGGATAAAGTCATCTGACCACACGACAAATGGACTAGTAAGCCAACGGCCAAGGCCCGCTATATCTCTCGTGAATGCTCACTGGCGTGGAGTCCATGGGGGTGACGGTGCTCTCAGGCTCAGTGCACCGCTCTTCAAAACCGCAGGGGATGGTGCAGGGTTCTTTTCCCAAGGTCCTCTGGTGGCCATCACGTGCCAGAGAAACCAGGCGTTGTTGAAATTAATCTGTCTGGAGGGACCGGTGGGGTTTTTCCCACAACACACGGTAAGGAGCTGTGGGACGCTCTCCGCACGAGACAGACGCGCTGGCTGGGTGACAAGAACCCTGGTTGACACGGCAAGGTGGTATGCGATTAACGGGCGAATCTGCTGGCCGCCCTTAAGATGGTAGGCTGGAGCACATCCCTTGCCTGGCACATGTCATGAACCTTGTCGTCCTCACGTGAAAATTCTAAAGGATGACTACCCGGGTCTGGAACATACCTGTGAGGAAGGCCGATAGTCTAAGTTCGCACTTCCGACCATTCGCACCCTGCTTAGTCCCGCATGGCTGCTGTTGTGCGCAGCCATCAGCTCGCCATCCCCGTCAATCCGTCTCATTGTTGACGTGGCAAACCGCTGGAATTCCACCTCCTACATGCTCCGCGTTGCTGGCAGCAGCGCAATCGCCATTAGCAGTCACGAAGTGACACATGCCTGAAAAGCAGCGGGTTGCGGACCTAGGGGGATGTTGAGCCACCGAGAGTGGAGGCAGTGTGTAACAGCTCTGCTCCATCCTTGCCAGTTTGAAGAAGCCACCAAAATGGTCAGTGCGGAACAATGCCCTTGTCAGGCATGAGATTGTTGGTGATTCATAGTTCTGGAATGATCGTTAGGACCAACTCTGAAACACAGGTCCCGACACGACGGAGGAGTGAGCGGGAACAGATGCGGACACGGAGCCTTTCTCTCGTTCCTAATACACAAGGCCTGACCGTTTCACAATTTCAATCGGTCATTCCATTAGGACGTGGTTCGGCGGTCCAGTGCTAGTGCAAGTGGCACATCAGCTCTCAAGGGTGCATCTTCTTTCAGGCAAGTCAGAGCTGTGATGAAGCTGTGCCGGAGGCAGAGGAGGAGGAGGAGGAGGAGGAGGAGGTATTCTAGACCACCGATGATTCGACGTATCCTGCCTTGGAAGAGTGTTGGCTGCGAATTTGAGGCTGAGGCGGAAGATGAGGAAGATCAGTTTTGCTAGTGCCCCTCGACACAGAGGCTTGGGAAATTACAAAGTCTCCATCTATCACATGAGTGCATTGGATGTCCATTTCCTCACATGATCCCTCATCAAGGACATCCAAAAATGAACAACTGTTACTGGGTGGCCAACCTACTGGATCACCGGTAATAAACAAAACTCAGCACTTTCCTTTCCCTCCACCCAAATAGAGAGTAAAATGCAGGAATGGAGACCTTGCTGATTGATCAACTGGAGACATCTGTTGCGTCTGCTTCACGTTCCCCAAATGTCACGGCTAGAACAACACAGCTGACGTGACAGCTGTTGAGTGACAAGAGTGGGAGTAGCGGCAGCCAGCAGGCAAGGTGGCAGAAAGCCTAATTGGTGCACCTCTGGCAATCTTTATTTACACCTCCCAACGCATGCTATAGCAGGGCCCACACATCCAACACACAGAATCAGATTAGGATCTGGTGCACGACTATCTTGGTCTCAACTCCGATGTTTTTGTATGTGTTCGGACCCAATAGACTTCTGGGTATCCAAAATGGACGAATGGCCCGAGCTGGCTCGTCACGCCAATAGAGATATGTAGTGTTGTCCTGTGCCCAGCAGCCAGCGTCCTATCTGAGGCGGGGACCTTCAGCACAGCTGGAGGAGACATTACAGACAAACGCATCCGCTTTTCCAACAGATATGTGGATCGTTTGACTTTCAATCAAGAGGAATACAGGCATGGATCTCTGATGATAGTGTTGTGGCCCCAATTGCCTGAAGGTCAACGATTACGTTCCCGGTCTACTTCACATTCCACTTTAAACAGAACATGGTTCCTATTGAAAAATGTTTTTTAAAATGATCATTTCTTACTGCAATTTTTTTATCTTTTTCCCAACAGTGACATTTTTTTCTGCTGGTTTTTGCTCTGTGAGGAGACTGTAAAAGACAGGCAAGGTTTCATGACAAACAACGGTATTCCATTTACTCACTTTATCTTAAGAAAGTCTTCGCATATGTCAATGGTTTTTTGAGGTCAGTTGCTAGTGAGATACAGCTATAATTTTGGTCTTTGGAACAGAATGTGGCTTTTATAGTGGCATTTCTCCCTCACAATTTTTTAACAGTGGTCTGAGAGAGTAATATTTATAATATTGTGGGGTCATGTAGCCTGTGAGATACAGCAATAATCATGGTCCTTTGTGAACAGAAATGTGGCTTTTAAGTGGCCATTCTCCCTCACAATTTTTGTATTAGTGGGCCTATGAGAAGTCATATTTATAATTTTTGGGGTATTAAGCTGTGAGATACGAGCAAGAATCATGGTACTTTGGAACAGAAATGTGGCTTCTTAAGTGGCTTGGCATTTCTCCCTCACATTTTTAAACAGTGGACTGAGAAGCATTTTATAATATTTTGGGTATGCTGCTTTGAAATGCAGCTAATACTACAGGTCCTAATTATAAAACAAATGTTTCTAACAGACATTTGTTCTTCACATTGTTCCAAAGTGGCTCAAGGGTCATGCTTTGAATTTTTGTGGGCATTTTGCTTTGAAATGCAGCTATATAAGGTCCTATTATTAAAAAAATGTTGTTTCTAACAGACATTTTGTTCTTACCAATTGTCAAGAGTGGCTCAAGGGTGATGGTGCTGTCGAAACAGTAATGTAGGACACTGTTAATGGATCACATATTGCCAAATGACTTGTTTTTGCAAGGAACTCTTAACATAGCTATCAATCCCTGTATGAGAAACCCATTTAATACATAAAAAAAAAGAGAAAACAAAGCCATGGTGGGATTCCATTTCCTATTTTAAAAATGTGTTTTTCTAGAAATTAAACTACTAAAAAACTTTGCATGTACAAAATAAGCTGGTAAAGAAAAAATTCCTCTGAATTGTAATGGGACGGTACAGGAACTTGACCAGATGTAGGTTATTAGAGGGACAGGGAGTTTGGAGCACGGACAGAGAACAAAGTACAGAGACAATTTCCTCCAGCACGTGAGTAAAAATAGAAAAAGAATGCCAAGAAAAGGGCACCTGGGTGTCTAACAGGAGCGTTAACCACCAGTTTTCCAAGTGAGCTAATTGGTCCGCACTCATACGGAGGGGGCAAGCGGCTACCAGGACGAGGGACAGTATATATGTCCTGTGAAAAACTAAAATGGAGTTTGTAGAGAAAAACTCACTTATCCCGGCACTTTTGAATCTGTGGGTCTGACAGTTTTACATGGTCATTCCTGCGGTACAGGACAGATATAGTTAATGTCCAGTTCAAACTAAAATGGGTGGTTCAACGACTCATTTTCCCGGCACTTTTTAATTTGGGGGTCAGGACAGGTTTTAATGGTCACTCTTGACACAGAGCTACCACGCAGGACAGATATAGTCAATGTCCAGTTCAATCTAAATGGTGGTTTGAAAGACTCCTTTTTCCGCCACTTTTTTAAAATGTGGGGGGTCATGCAGGTTTTGGGGGCTCATGCTCGTGGCCCAGGACAGTATTAGTCAATGTCCACCTGTGAAACTAAAATGGCTGGTTGAAAAGACTCCTTTTTCCGGCCCACTTTTTAAATGTGGGGGTCTCTTACAGGTTTGGGGCTCATGCTGTGGCCCAGGACAGGTATAGTCAATGTCCAGTTCAAAACCTAAAATGGTGGTGGAAAGACTCCTTTTTCCGGGCACTTTTTAAATGTGGGGGTCATTGCAGGTTTGGGGCTCATGCTGTGGGCCCCGGATAGGTATAGTCACATGTCCGTTGTTGAACTAATTAATCGGTGGTTCAATGACTCCTTTTCCCGGCACTTTTGAATCTGGGGGTCATGCAGGTTTGGGGCTCTTGTGTGGGCCCAGGACATGTATAGTCAATCGTCCAGTTTCACCTAAAATGGTGGTTGAAAGACTCCTTTTTCCGGCACTTTTAAATCCTGGGGCGGTCATGGCAGGTTTGGGACTCATGCTGCGTTCCAGGACAGGGATTTCAAATGTCCAGTTCAAGTAGTGATGATTTCTCAAATCATACTTGCCTTCTGGCACTTTTTAATTTGTGGGTGATGCAGGTTTAAGGGTCATGCTGTGGTACAAGGACAGGATAGTGAATGTTGTGTGATTTTTTTTCTGTGGCTTTTATAACCTAAATGTGTTGCCTAAGATTTAGCACGTATCCATTTGACTGTTGTGGATGTTAATTCCAGCTTCTCCATCCCTGTTTGGGTGTAAGAATGAAGGTGTTGTTGCTCTCCCATAGACTTTAATGGTCATCGCTCATAATCGACTGCTCACTATCGACTATCTGGTCGATGATGGTCGACTATCGACCGATGTCGATGGCCAACGCAATCGCTCAACACTAGTTGGCGGCCATCATTTCTGCTCAGAGTGAATCTACTTTCATCACTGAACAGCACTGAGGACCAATGGTCCCTCGTCCAGCGTAGATGCTTCCCGAACTATGTGAGACAATGATGCCTGTGCCTGGTGGTGTAGTCAGGTCATTTAGCAAGCAGACTATACTTATGTAAATGGTTATGAATGGTCTCATGTGACACTTGGTTGCATCTTACCTCCTTTAACATGTCCTAGCATGGCATGTGGAGAGGGGTTATTTTTTCTCAACGGACTCGTTAAAGTTAAGAATATTGCTATAGCCTGAAAAAGGAGGTAACAGATGGGCTAACTTTTATGGTTTTAAATATACAAATGCTTTACAGTGGTAAACAAAGTAGTTTGATGTGTCTCCAGTCTGACAATTGCACATTTGATCAGACTTATGCCAACTCAAGAAATTTGCACAAATTTGACATTTACAAAAGAATTATGTGATGTAAAACAACACAAAAATATTTAACAAAACCATCTTTCTACATGAATTAAAGCAATTAAGTGATCCCAGGGACACATTTAATTACAATAATTGGATTTTAGTACATATTTCAAACAGTACTACTGTTGCCTGTAACTGGCTTAATAGTATTCATAAATGTTACAAATTCCTTATTCACTATACATAGGGCCACATGTATGAAAACTGTCTAGGTCTAAAACTTACTTTGTTGCCCATAGCATCCAATCACAGCGACTCTTTCATTTCAATAGTGCTCTGGAAACATGAGAGGGGCGCTCTGATTGGTTGCTATGGGCAATAATGTGAGTTTTAGACCTAGACAGTTTTCATACATGTGGCCCATAGTATCTATGTCTGGTATATTCAGGACAATAATTGGTGATGTTATGTTAGTAACAATCATAGGATTTTTAAATAAAAAATATTATACGAAAAAAAGCAATTGAAGGGATATTTCAGCTGATTACCTATTATATCCATAAGATAACATAAATGTAGGCTAGAGGGGGGTGCTGGCTCTGGAACGGCCCCATAAGATAAATGGCATAACTCTACACCTTTCTTTGGCAGTACTCACTACCTGGTGGCCACTAAACTTATGGCCAGCAGTTTCTCCTCTTCCACTTTTGGTTGATTTGAATCCACTTGTACTTAACGTTTATGGATGCTATTAAAATATTTGGACATTCCATACATGCCTTTGCACTTTTCATTAATGTTACATTGAGTATGTAGACTTATCTGCCAGCAGCATATTAAAGAACAAAAGAAGCTGAACAAATTTATATATAGTTTTATGGAAAAAGACTTAGTGCAACTTCTTTAAAGGGAATCTGTCTGGTGGTTTACATTGCACTATGTGAGTGCAGCATACTAAAGAGGGAGAGAAGCCGAGAAATATTGATCATGTAATATGAAGCAGGATTTCTGAATAAAATCAGTGAGTCCTGCTTACCTATTCTACACATAGTGATTGACAGCTTTTCTAGTACTAGTTTATGTACAAAACAAACTGTCAGTCTAAGACCATGTCCCCACAGCACGGGTTTGCGGACGGTTTTTCAGACGATTTTCGGTTTTGAAAACAGTCTGTAAAACTGCCCGCAAACTTTTCAATGGCTATGGAAAACCCAGGCAGCGGTCCCCACTGCACGGGTTTTCCGCCTGCCGCTTTTTCAGACTGCCGGCGGTCCGAAAAACATAGAACATGTTCATTATTCAGTCTGGTTTTCGGGCGGAATATGAACATGACTATGGGAAGGAGGGCTTTTCTCCGCTAATCGCACGAAAACAGGACAAACCGACCGGTATTTGTCCTGTGCCGTGTAAACAGCTCCTAAGTGGATGGGGTAAGCAGGACTTTCATGTCCTCTTTTAGGAATCTGAACCAATTAGATAGCAATTACTATGTTTTTTACTCAAAAAATGATTACCCAATATATCATAGAATTCAGCTTTATACAGGTTGACAGGTTCCAGTTAGATCTCTACTCCTTCTAGGCTTATAACTCTGATGGGCGGTTGCAATCAGTGATCGACAGCCATTAGTGTATGCATACTCAAATAGGAAAGGCTGTCAATCACTGACTGTGACTGCCTTCTTAACTTCCAAACAAAGAAATAGCAGCTGTGACTCTCCTGCTATCTATTATGCTTCCCATTGCCTGGAAAGCATTTTCAAGGGTTTCTGTAACCTCTATAAATTGCTCTCAATAATGAGTAATAAAATCATCTATTGCAGCAAATGATAGAGATGGCTCGGACTGTCCAGACATTCTATCAGGTACACATATAGAAAATTGCAGTATCTCAAAACTGTATCAATACTTACAAAGAGGCTAGATAACAAATCAATACTTGTATGTACTTGTACAATAATAGCACATGTAGAGCTGTATAAACATATTATCCTTCTTAATATTTAATCATACAAAAACAATAACCAATTCATTACAAACATGTACACTCACCGGCCACTTTATTAGGTACACCATGCTAGTAACGGGTTGGACCCCCTTTTGCCTTCAGAATTGCCTCAATTCTTCGTGGCATAGATTCCACAAGGTGTTGCAACGATGCTCAATTGGTACCAAGGGCCCAAAGAGTGCCAAGAAAATATTCCCCACACATGACACCACCACCACCAGCCTGAACCGTTGATACAAGCAGGATGGATCATGCTTTCATGTTGTTGACGCCAAAGTCTGACCCTCCCATCCGAATGTCGCAACAGAAATCGAGACTCCTCAGACCAGGCAACGTTTTTCCAATCTTCTACTGTCCAATTTCGATGAGCTTGGGCAAATTGGAGCCTCAGTTTCCTGTTCTTAGCTGAAAGGAGTGGCACCCGGTGTGGTCTTCTGCTGCTGTAGCCCATCTGCCTCAAATTTTCCCGTCCCGGGTCCCGTTCAGAGATGCTTTCTTCGCCTACCTTGGTTTTTTAACGGGGGGCTATTTGAGTCACTGTTGCCTTTCTATCAGCCAAACCCCAAGTCTCCCATATCCCCTTTTGACCTTTTGGCATCAACAAGGCATTTCCCCCACGGGAAACTCCCGCTCACTGGATTTTTTTTTTTTTTTTCGAACCATTCTTTTAAAAAACCCTAGAGAGGGGTTTGCGTAAAAAACCCCAGGAAAAACACATTTTCCGGGAAAAAAACTCAAAACCCCCCTTCTGGCACCAAAAAACCTTTGGCCAGGGTTAAAAGGGGCACTCAAATCCCCTTTTCCCCCTTCCCCCATACTAAAAGTTTGGGTTTTGAACTGAAAGGGGAATTTTTCTTGCCCCATTGGTTTTTTTTACATGCCAAAAAATCCCCAACTGAGTTCCCCGCCATGTGATTGGCTGATTAGAAATTAAGTTTTAAAAAGGGCCATTTGGGAAACAGGGACCAAATAAAGTGGCCGGGAGGGGTAGATAACGGGAAATATTTTTTTCCCTCTACTAGTAAACAAAGACGAGAAAACTGAACCCCTTACATTTTAAAGGATGTTTCAAGACTAAAAAATTTGGGGAAATTTGCCCCTGATAAGATATAGCACCTTTCCCGTTCAGGGGAAAGGTACCTGGGGTTACTTTTTACCCGGGCAGGGGGGTTAATAGGGATAAATTTTTATAAGAAAAAGAGCCAGATGTAAAACCCAAAACCTTTGTTTCAAAAGCACGGGACACCGGGTTTAAATCTTTCAGCCTGGCCCTCTGCCAAAAACCCAAACGTAAATTTTGGGCTTGTTTACACGACTTTTTGGGTGTCTTTTACGGATCCGTAAAACGGGATCTAAAAAATTGTAAAGTGTAAAAATTAAAAATTGTTTTTAAATTTGGCCAAAACCCGCATCGCTGTTCACCCCCGTGGATCGCTGATGCGTTTTTTGGGCGATCCCCTTTTGGGTTTCCTTTTTTAAAGAATTACTTTCCCAATTTTTTTTTGCGTTTTACGAAGAGAAACCCCCTATAGGAAAAAAATTTAAAGTCCCCTTTTGGATCCCAAAAGTGGACCCAAAAAACGCAGCATACATTTGGGTGAAATTTTGGATCCGCTTTAAATGCCAAAAACGAATCCGTAAAACGCTTTTGGATTTTAAAAAATAAAAATTTGAAAATATTTTTGGGGGTTATATTTTTTTTATAAATGAAATATAATTGTATATAAAAAAATTGTAAAAATAATAAAATTATTTATATATATATATAAATTTTTAATATATATATAAAATAAAAAATATAAATAAATATACTTTTGTAATATTTATATATAATAAAAAATTAAATATTTTTAAAAAAAAGTATATAATAGTATATAAAGAAATTTTTCCCTATAAATATATAATATATGTAAAAACTAAATAAATTTTTAGTTTAAAAATTTTTAAGTTTATAAAAAATTTATTTATAATGATTTAATATTTATTTTAAAATATTTTTTTTTTTTTTTTTAAAAATAAACCCCAATATTTTTCAAACCCACCCATTAAATAAAATTAATAACATTATTAATTTTTAAATTTAAATTTAAATTAAATTCATTTTTAATTTAAAATTATTAATCTTTAATTAAATTTACATGGATGGGTTTGAAAACTATTGGTTAAATTTAAAAAAAAAAAAATGGGGGGGGGGCGGGTTTTCCAAAAAATAATAGGTGAAAATTTTAAAGTTGAAGACACTAGGAAAAAAAAAAGGGTTTTTTCCTTTGGGTCTTTGATAGGTTATATTATTTTTTAAATTTCATTTTGATGGGTTTGGATTTAACCCCTTACCGCCGGAGCCATTTTTGGCCTCCTGACAAGCCCAAATTTTTTTTAAAATCTTTAAATTGTCACTTTATGTGAGAAAAATTTTTTGGGACACTTTAAAACCTATCCATGTGTTTCAAAAAATTTTTTTTCTGGGTGACCCATTGTGCTATAAGATGTAAAAAAATTTTTGCCCCAAAAAATGAATTTTTATTTTTAAAAAAATATCAAAAAAAAGGGGGAAAAAAAATTTGAAAAATTTACCAATTTAAAAATTTCCCAAAAATTTCTGCATGTAAAAACAATATTTATTCCACTCAAAATAGTTTATAACTAGCATCAACCCCATATGTCCTGCTGTATTTTGGCAAATTTTTTTTTAAAATGTCTTTTTTTTTTTTTACGACATTGGGGGGCCCTTATAAATTTAGTAGAAAATTTTTTCAAATTTTCAAAAATTTTTGCAATATACATATTATTGGGGGCCCCAGTCCATTTTTAAAAACGTGACTTTGATTGACCAGAAAGTTAGAAACCCCCAAAAATGACCTCATCTAAGAAACTACCCCCTTAAAGTATTAAAAAACCGAATTTTAAAGGAAATTTTAAATTAACCCATTAGGTGTTTCACAGAAATTAAGCAAAAGTAAAGTAAAAATTTTAAAAATTTTACTTTTTTTTTCAGATTTTTAAATTTTTTTTTCATTATTGGGCAAGAAAACGGTAAAAGTGTCAGGGAAATGCAAAATTTTATTGATTCCCCAATTCCCGGGCCCTTTTCCCGGAATATCCCATAATTTTGCCCTAGTGGGAAAATTAAATTTGGGTCCCCAACCCCAAGCCCCAGAAAAAGGGGGAGCACCTAAAAGGACTCTGGGCCCCTTTATTTTTCATTAAAAATTTTAATTTAGGGGCCTTAATTTAGGGTTTGGGGGACACCCAAGGTTCCAAAAAAAATAAATACCCCTAAAAAAGACCCATATTGGAAACTACAACCCCTTACGGAAAAATATCCAGAGGGGTATGAGTATAAACCCAAACCCCCCAGGCGTTTTAAAAAATTTTTTTAGGGGTTTCCCCGGCCCCCTGAAAAAAAAAAAAAAATATTTTAAAATTTTTCCCAAAAATCCAATTTTAGGGTGAAAAAGTTTAATTTTTTTCAAGGAATCTAGGAAAAAAAAAAAAGCCCCAAAATTGTGTTTAAAGCAATTTTCTTCCCAATTTTGGCAATACCCCAACATTTTGGGGGTAAACTGCTTTTTTTGGGCGCATGGCAGGGGTACAAGGGGGGGAGGGCTATTGGCTTTTTGGCGGGACAGATATGGGGGGGCCATGTCCCCCATCTCCCAAAACCCCCCAAAATACTTTAAAACAGGTTTAAACTTCCAGAAGTTGCTCCCCTTTTTTGGGTTCCCAAACCCCCCCAGGGATTCTCCCCTAAGGGTTTTTTTTGCATTTTTTGGGCGCCCCATGTTCCGAATTTTTTTTTTTGCATTGGAAACCATGGGAAAAGGAGGGGGGGAAAAAGCAGTTTTCCCCATTTTTTTTTTGGGCTTTATTTTTACAGTATTCGCCAAACGGGGGTTTAAATTTACCCGGAAAACTTTACTAAGGGGGTCAGTTTCAATTACAATGTAATAAATTTTATAAAATTTTTTTTTTGTTTTAATTTCTTTTACACAATAAAGCGAGTTTTTATAAAAAATTCTTTTTAAAAATTGTCGTATTCTGACACCATAGCTTTCCCTTAATTTTTTGGGATATGGGGCCGCTTTGGGCTTGTTTTTTTTCGAGATGGGGTTGTTTTTTTTATTGAAACCAAATTTGGGGGAAATAAATGCTTTTTAACAAATTTTTATTAAGGTTTTTGTGAAGCATTTTGGGAAAAAAAAAACAGCCCAAACCTGGTAAATGTTTTTTATTTTTATTTTTTTCAAACGGTCCCCTGTGCGGTATAAATTTCAAAGGGAGTTTTTCCAGCAGGGTTTAAAATATTCAGCGATACCCACATTTGTATATTTTGGTTTTAAAAATTTTCCGCTTTTACACAATAAAAACACATTTATTTGAAAAGAAAAAAACGTTTTTTCATCAACCCCGCAGTCCCGAGAAACCATAACTTTTTTTTATTTTTTTTGTTTTTGGAGCTGTATAGGGGCTTTTTTTTTTCGGGAGATTGAAGTTTTTATTGGGAAAAATTTTGGGGGGCAAGACTTTTATTTATCGCTTTTAAAAACTGTTTTTTTTTGGGAAAGGGAGGGGGGAAGAAAAAAACTGCCCAAACCTACAGGTTTTTTTTTTTTTTTTAAAACGTTCACCGTGCATTTTTCCGTGACAAGTTTTTTTTTTACTCTGTGGGTTTAGAAAGATTTTCGGTGATAAACCCCAAATTTAAAATGTTTTTTATTTGAAAGCACAATTTTTTTTTAAAAAAAAAGTGTTTTTATTGTGTAAAACAATATTTTAAGCAACACTATTTTCTAATGCCAGAACCTTTTTTTTTTTTTTTCCGTATACAGAGCTGGAAAAGGGCTTTTTTTTTTTTCCGGGGTGAAATGAAAATTTTTAATTGGCATCACTTTTGAAAGTTGATTTTGAGTTTTTTTATTACTTTTTTACTCCCCTTTTATGTGCTGCGGGATGAAAAAAAAAATCGCTATTCTGTGACTGTTTTTTTTTTTTTTTTTTTACGGCGTTAAACCCTACGGGTTTAAATTTAAAATGACAGGGTTTATAGGGTTGGGCCCCTAAAAGGGGACGCAATTGGGATAAACCCAAATAAAGGGTACTTTTTTTATTTTTGATCTTTTTTAAAGGGGGAAATTTGGGGGTTTTTAAAGGGGGAAAAAGGGGGGAAAGTAACCCTGTTTTAAATTTTTTTAAATTTTTTTGTTTTTTGTTTTAACTTTTTTAAAACTTTTTTTTAAATTTTTCATACTTTTTACACTTTCCCCCAGGGGGGAAAATTTCATGAACGATCGTCCCGATTTATTCATGCAATAGGAAACGCATACAGCTTTTTAGCTTAAACCCGGGCTCCATTCAAAATGCCCTTTTACGCTGCCCCCAAAAAACAAATTTTGGGCATCGTGAAATCACCAACAAAACCCCGGGGGCTGTCATTTTTGCGCCGGGGTGTCTGGTAAAGGGGAAATTTAGGGACGGCGCTCAGCGCCGTTACTTTGGGGCCGAATCGGGGGCAGCAGGAACTCACTCCTGCCCCCCCCGCAAACTTTCCGTTGTCCCACATCGGGGGGGTTTTTTCCCCCCGGGCCGGGGCGCACTTTCCCGGGCCCTGGGGGGGCGGCATGATGGCCCGCGGGAATATACCGCCCGGTTTCATGCCGCGATCTTTCGCGCCCGTTGTGGGGCCGCAAGATCGCCGTGCGTACTCAAAAAACGGCAATTTTAGGGAACCCCTACCCCAAAATTGCCGAAGAGTACGGCAAATGTCGGTTTAAAAGGGGGGAAAAAAGCATTTAAAAAAACGGATCCAAAACGGAAACCAAAAAGCATCCCAAACCCAAATTACCCAAAAAAGGATCAGCTTTTTTGCGTTTTTTTTGGGTCCGCTTTTTGGGGGTGCCCGTTTTCATCCTTTTCGCAAGGGTTAAAAAAAAGATCCCCTAAAACGCATCCCCCCAAAAGGATCCAAAAAATTTGTGTTTAACAAGCCCTTAACTGTTTACTACAATTTTTAAACCCGTTTTACATCCCAAAATTTTTGCATTTCTTTTAAACAAAGGGCCCCCAACTTTTTTTTTTTTGTTTATTTTTAAAATTTTTGTTTTGGGAGGTGGGGGGAGATATATCTTAAAATTCTTAGAGCAATTAAAAATATCCCATTAAAATTTAACGTTTAATAGCATCCAATTTTAAAACCCAACACCCAATACAATGAGGGGGTTTTAAAAGATAAACCCTCAACCAAACCGTAGTCCGGAAGAGTGAAAAGGGGAACACAAGGGGTTTAATTTCAAAATCCTAACGCATCTAAAAAGTGGGCAGGGGTTTATTTACAACAGATAAACGGCAGAGAGAACATAAATTATCCTCTAATGATATAGATCAATGATTGACATGAGAACCAGTGCAGAGGGATATTACCTGGCAATACTATGGACAGAACCTGGTTCCCAATCTTTGACCTATATCATTAGAGGATCGTCTATGCTCTCTCTGCTGTAAATGAACCCCTGTCACTAATAGATGCGTCAGGATACAGCGATTAACAGTGTGATGCCCATTCACCCTTTTAGGACTATGGTTGGGTGAGTGATGTATCTGTATAACCTACATTGCATTGGGTTTTGGGGTTTTATAATTGAATACTATTAAATATTAAGTTAAGGATATTTGTGATTGCTCTGTATATTCTTTTTTCATGTCCCTGATTTTTCTATCTGTAGATCTGTGATATGGGGGATATATCTTACTTATAAAAGTTTACTCTGGGTGTTTACTCTGTTGGTTGCCTTTGTGCTCCCTGATGTACCTGTTGATATATAGGGGAAATGTGTCGGAGTGTAAGGGTATTTTTCTTTTGACATAATTTTTATATAGCAGCATATCTCCTTTTGTTGTTATGGCATTTTATGAGTGACACCCATTTTGAATTCAATGTTACGGTAAGTGCCTGCTTAATTTTGTACTAAGATTATGTTTATATGTCTTTTTATGTTTATTTGTCTCATTTATTGGGTGTGTGCAAACACCCTGTATACACTCTCCCTCCTCTTCTCATATTATATTACTTTTGTACATTGAAAAGATTCTCAGACCTCAGGGATTTGGTAGGAACGTTTTAGGCTATGGGCAGTGGTTGAACTCGCCCTTACCAGGATAGTCATCCCAACTAAATAGGGTCAGCCTCAGGGGCGGAACTACCGGGTTAGCAGACATAGCAGCTGCTATGGGGCCCGCCTTCTCAGGTGGTCCGTAGCACCTGCAACTTCGTCTGCTAGCCTGGTAGTTCTGTCCCTGGGCCCTGCCGGCAATGAATGTAACTAATGTTCGCAATGATGAAGGAAACGTAGTTTTCCGAAACGTCGCAGAGCAGAAGCTGCTTGGTAGCGTAGAATATAGACGCTTCCTTGGTCAGCTCTGATGCTGGAGTTCATTTCACAGTGATATAAGCTGAATTGAATGCAGTATTGACTTTATTTCACAATGTTCATAACGATAAAAAGCTGTATGTGGACTGTATAGTCTGTAATTCATATAGCATACGTTTGCAGATAAAAGTAAAAAGAAAATTTGCACCTTTAATGAAGCCTTGAGTATGTTATTTGAAGGCATACATCCACAGGCAGCCAGCAATGAACTGTCACTGTGCTGCTGCAGACTGGCCAGTGACTGTACCAGTGGTAGAGGTTAATGTGGGGGAGAAGAGCAGTTATTATAACTGTATTATGAGCTCCAGAAGGGAGGGGGGGGGGTTTCTGGAGAGGGGGAGGCAGCCTCTGTGCACATAATTGTTCGTTGGCGGAGGGGGGGAGGCCCATCAAAAAATTTGCTATGGGGCCCAGGCTTCTCTAGTTACGCCCCTGGTCAGCCTGGATAGGACTAGACCAGTTCCACATGATTGTTGTGTGTCTCTGCATATGTTTTTAATAGTGTAATAAAAGTTATGTTTTACAGGTAGATAGATTGTGATTCAAGTTTCTTGTAATTTCTGTCACCTGGTCCTTCATTGAGGATTTGACCAGACCCATTTTTATCTTTTTGGCCTTTTTATTATAATCTTAGAAATCCCCTTGAAGTAATTCAGAGTTTAAAGGTGGGATATCACAAATATTCTACTCTTAAGACATAAACAGTACATTGAGTTCAAATAATGCAGTTATGTGAATATATATTTTAGTAGCATTGACACCAACAAAGAAAACAGCTTTAAGAAAGCAAATATCATAAAGCAAGCAACATGAACATATAAAAATGATAAAGTCAATGTGTATTATTATGTGAAAATATACTAGTACATTTAGTTCTTATTAAAAAAGTTTTATTTGACATTTTTGTTATTCAGTCCCTACATTGCTTACTCCTGCAGTAAATAATTATACTACAAGTATTTTTACAGCAAAGATATTCAATTCGGTAGCAGATATCTGTCATTTCTTAGAATTCATTATTCTCGTGAAGTATATATGACAAAACACAGACCTGATGATTTACCTTACAATATCATAAGGACAGTGATGTAATATATAGCATCCTTAGGGATATACTGGTGATCTTGTGGTCCCTAGCTTACCTCATAGGAAAGGCTTCATTTTTAATATCTACATGAATTACTAGGTGCATGAAATGATGTGGACTATTAGCATATGACAGCTGCAGTACTTTAAAAGACAATTGCAATATTAGGGCTATATAAAATAATGTTATAACGGTTGAAAGAATTCTCAGGAAAGACACAAATGTAAATTATTACACGCTTTGAGCAGCAGTTTAACTTCATTAGATATTTTGAAACATTCATTCTGTCAAGAGCAGTCTGATTCATTTCACACTCATAGAGACCAGCCAGACACTGGAAGTAGGATGAGATGGAACTTGTCACAAGCTCAGGAACCACTTTAGAACATTATTTGAAAATTGCTAACCCAAACATAGAGAAGTTGAACAGGTGCCAGCATTTTATAGCAATCTTGAGGGTCATTTCTTAATATCATATGCTGTAGTTCCTTCCCCAGACATACATTAATATTAGGTGAGATATGAACTAATATAAATTTGTTGGACACCAGAATCTAAAATTAAAAAATGGCACTTGGCTCAGCATACGTTAATTTAAGGAGATGCATTTGACAGTCACTGCAGTGGCCTTCTATGATGAGGAAGAAGTAGACTAAAATGAAAGCAGCAAGTAACATGGCTATTAAAGGTTTTAGACGTATCCATTACTGAAATTATGATTCTGCAGTCTAGCTTATCATTTGACTTGGCATAATGGACACAAGCAGAGTTAAAAGCATGTGTATTATAGTAGACTAAAGACTCCACAAACACATAAAGAAACACCAAACCTATTTTTTTTATATTGGTTATTACAGAGAAGTCATTAGACTAAAAGTATAATGTCATGTGTTTTAATAATAATAAAAAAAGCAAACTAAGATATTTTTAAGGTGAGGAGAGAATGGGTATTGCCATTCTTGGTTCTGTAGCATGCTAGTCCAGCAGCGCCAGACTGAAATTCCTTGGGTTCAACTTATTAAGGCCCAAACCCTATCTATACACGTGCAGGACAAGTTTAAGTGCTATTTGAGAGCACTCTTTTGAAATTACTCTTAAGTAATCTCTACACATGCAGGGTTTAATCTACGTGAGGTTTGTCTGCTGCTACTTTACCTTTGGGGCCGTAAAATATTAGGTATACATTATTGTTTCAAAGCTTAGACCCCCGGAGGACCCTCTAGTAGGCCAATCCAATGTCACAACATGCCCAGTGCACACAGACAGCCAACCAATCATAGAATAGGGTGCCCTATTTAAGATTTTAACTGGCCTGCTTATTTTGTCATCTATTATAGCTTTATTCCGTACCAGCTCTTCACATAATTGATGTGTAACTGCCCTTTCTTTTTCCAGCACATGACTCCCTAATATTCGCTTTGTTTCTCCAGTTTTCTTATTTTGTATCTGATTTGCTCTCTTTATTTATTATCTAGATACAGTAGCACTCATTTATTTTTTTGACATATTGTGTGCCACACTTAAAGAGGTTGTCTCACTACAAGGATTGCTTTTTATGTTAAAGATCTTGCAAAAACAAGTCACTTTGCAATATGTGTCCATTAACAGTGTCCTACCTATTCCTAGATATACACTCTTGTATGGGCTGCATCAGCTTCTCAGGTCGCTATAGCTACAGACCTGTTTGATCTCTCCTGATAGGCTGCAGTGCTGGTTGCTATAGCTACAGACCTGGCTTCTACTACAACCTAGTGGAAGCCAGTAAACACACTCCTGAATTCAAAGTGAAAACAGGACTGAGGTAAGATGAATCGATATAGTGAGACAACCCCTTTAAGGTGTTATTTGCTTGTTTATAGAATTTTGATGTAAACTTAATACCTGTATCTGGTGGGTTCCCATGGCCTCTTAGCAAGACTGTGTATATTTCTATATGGGATAAATATTATGCTCTGTCTGTGTGATGGCATTCACTTGTCTATTCTTAGTTTAAAACTGCCACTTTACACTTTGTGTTTGTATTTGTATGCTGCAGGTCTATATTAAGGGTTCCTTCTGTTACCCTTCTCTTTTATTTGTCCATATATAATTGTATAAACCCGCATTAAGCTTCATAGCTTTTCATTTAATATGTATTAATACAATCAGTGCATAATACAAAATTTCTTTACACTTCTTATCTTCTCACATAAAAGCCTGTAGAAAATAGCGTATCAAATACTGACATTGGTCAAATACCTTGAGATGTATATTTTATACCATCTGGTATCGAGGAAAAGCCGGGACAACCGGCTGCGCCGCACTGCAATATTTCGAGGGTAAACCACGCCCCCTTTGTCAAGCATTCACTTGTCTATTAACTGCTTTGTGGAAAATGAATGGGTTTTTTGGTGTTATACCCCTGTTCTATTAACTGTTTTTAAAAATATGCTTCCTCCCCCTAATATAAAGATTTTTTTTATCTTGGTGTGTAATTTCATGTGGAGGATTTTTTTTTCTCTTTCTTTTATATAAATTGCCCTTTGTTTGTGACACCTCTGTACTTCCATCAGCTTTGCTGATCCTCTTTTTTTCCTGACCTTGGCTATTTTAACTTTGACTACTCTGCACCAATTGCACTGCATTTTAGGTTTTGTACCTCAGCTTAATTATTTTTGTATCATTTACTGCTGAATATTTCTGACTTTGCTTAACAACCTCACTTGCTCCAGCTAATTTTTTTTTGCCTCTGTTCCACCACTGTTACCTAAAGAATCAGTTCCTGGGTAACGATTATGCACTGAAATCCTGGGACCAATAGAGCACCAAGGACCAAACCAAAATTTGGGGAAAAGAGAAGGAATTGCTGTAGGTAAAATCTGTCATTTGGAACAATTACTTTTCTGAATATCATGGAACAAGGCTTTTTACTCACACATACTAGAGCAATGTTTGCCATCTAGATTTAGTTACGTCGAGTTATAGGAAGCGTTTTTGAGCTGTACTGTTCAATACTGTGATTGTGTAATATTTATTAATAGGCTATAATAATCATAAAAAAGAAATTCATTCTTTACTTATAACCTTATAATTATTATTTTTCACAAAAAAAACATACTGCTAGAAAGGCAGGTCATAAATGCATTCCCAGCAAAAAGGGCCCAGTGCTACAAAGGAGAAGTTGCACATGTGCAGAAGACTGATGAATACTCATTTACACATCTATTAATCATGAGGGGAGTGTTTTCTTAGTACATAACTGCACATAAGTTTCAATCCAGTTCACACCAACATGCAGAAGAGCCACAGTACCATATAGGGGAAAGTGCATATGTGCAATTATAATACTTGCAATCACCCCTAATGAATAGTAGGCATATGCATAGTTGTTCATCAGTATTTTTGAACTTGTGCAATCTTCCTTGTGCTGTACTGCATCTCTTCTGAACGCTGGTGTGAACTGGTTTTTAACTTGTGTGTAGTTATGTACTAAGTAGTCACCCCCTTACTGAATAGTAGGTGTGTAAGTGATCGTTCATCATTATACAGCACTTGTACAACTTCTCCCATGTAGCACTGGGGATTTAATTTGCCTTCAACTGGGAATAGATTTTTGACCTTCCTTTGAAGCAGTAAGTATGACCTTTTACTGTGATTTTAAGTAAATGATGTCCCTTTTTCAGTGATCTGCTCATTTTCTCTAACCTCTGCAGTTTCAGGAAAAAAAATAGCATTACATGGAAGTCTATACAATATGGCACTTATGCAATATGGCCCATTGTTCTGGCTCATAGGTTTTAAAGTGTGGGGGCTCTATTCTAAGACATTCATATGCTCTTGTTGTAGTGAGACATCAAAGGCAAAATGTCAATTTATTATAGATTGGACATGCTGACAAAATGACAGTTTATAATAAGTCTTATCCGGAAGTATAAATATTTCCAGACCAATATCTTTGTTTTCTTTCAATGCTCTGGTTGCTCTTTGAAGGGAGAAAGTACAGTAGGAATAATTGGCTTGCATTCCACAGTACTATCAGCTAAACGAAATGCTCATGTGCGAAGACTGTAACACAAGCTATTTCTCAGGAACAATTAAGACAAATATAATAAATGCATATTTAAAAGCAATATGTTTGTCAAAAGGGATAGTCTTAGCTGTAGGTAGCAGCAAACAGAATGGCTAACAAGTCCTATTTATTGGAACTGAATTTCACATTTGATAGTAATGATCTTACACGGATAAAACAAAGTAATGTTGAGCATTGTCCTCCCAGCAAACAGTGCTATTAGACATCTTACTTTTCATCCCCAAGGCACCAGTTAAACTAAGAGGGTTAAAGTGATACAAGAAGTGCATGTTACCCTAATGCCTTATACTATTATTTATTGCAACGGAGTTCAGGAAGGTAAAGTGGAATCAATTGGAAACCTCTTATTTACAGCTACAGAAAGAGGTCATACTAAATACCATAGTTTTAGTAGCTACAGTGTGTCGGGTACAGTATACTATTGTTATTTGAAATGCACGATACACTGGAGGTATGTACCCTTTAGGAGTGGCAGTTAAACTACATTTAAAAAAAATGGTGCCATGAATCAAACTTTTTAAAAGAGACTACAGTAAATACAAAATAAGGCACTTAACTCTCTTGTGTTATATGTCTGTTTTTAAACATACGAAACAGTTTTTATAGATCAACCTAAATACCCCGTTGAACTAGAAAAAAATAATTAAAAATGGAAAACATACACTCCTCTACATGAAGTCCATCCAAAGTGCCTGGTTACCACCATTCCTAAAAGTGAACTTTTAGAAATGCCATTTTATTGAGTGCTGGAGATTTCTCCAAATCTACTGAACTGGATGGACGTCTCGTCTTTTTTCGGCCTTACAAACTAACTATGAAACTACTTAACATTTGACTGTGTGCAATGCAGTGCCTCTAGCACCTTAAAACTTCTTGTTGTGGAAGTTATGTGGTTCTATCTAGTCAATGCAAATATCCCTCCACCAAGTGGCATTACATTATTATGCTGCAAGCCCGAAGCTAGAATCTGTTTAATATAAAATTTGTTTATGATAGTTTTTATGAACTGTGTATGATTACCAGAGCCTTGACATGTATGCCTTAAGCTGTCAAGTACAGATATGCAACAGTTATACCTATAGTTTTATCAATACCATTTCCTCCATTTCTGCTATATACACACAAGGCTGGGATAACAGGTAGTCAGAGGTAAGTGACTGCCTAGGGTGTCTACCATCACCTGTCAGTACAGGGGCCCAATTATGTATGGACTGGGCACAGAAGTTAAGTTTGCTCCATACATAGCGCTTTTTCAACTTTTTTCTTTTTAACTACACCCCCTGCCTCCCATCTTGTTGGCGGAAGGGTGGTTTATTTGTAGTGGTGGACAGGGGAAGGGGACTTGCGTCAAAAGGGGTGGCAGCAGCGAACGGGGATTATATTCCAGCCTCCACCATTGCCGCTGCATTCTTCTGATAACATTCGATGCCAGATGCGGTCAGATGAGCGATGCCCTAGTCCAGAGGTAGGTGACTGCCTAGGGTATCTACCTTAACCTGTCAGTACAAGGGCCCAATTAGGTATGGACTGGGCACAGAAGTTAATTTTGCTCCATACATAGCACTTTTTCAACTTTTTTCTTTTTACCCCCCCCCCCCCCTCCGCCACCCATCTTGTTGGGGGAAGGGTGGTTCATTTGTGGCAGTGGAGAGGGTAAGGGGACTTTCACCAAAAGGGGGTCCAGTTGCAAGATGAGATTAGATTAAAGCCTCCACCACAACCGCTGCATTCCTCTGATAGTATTCTATGCCAGATGCGATCAGATGGGTGATGCCGTAGTCCAGGCTGCCAGCTACTCTTCGGGACCGGTAATTTTATTTCCTGGAGGTGGGGTGAAGCAGAAAGGTTAAACTGGGGGGAGGAAAGGAGTTAGTCAGGGGGCGTGAAGTTATAGTGGGGGAGACAGGAGTTGGTGGAGGGATTTTGAGTGGGGTAGGGAGTACAGGTTGTGGGTTAGAGTGGGAGAGGAGGGTGGAGGCATTGGCGGATGACAGGTGAGGGTGGATTGGGTAATGGAGAGAGGTGGGGGTTGTATACCTCCCAACTGTCCCAGATCAATATGATGTTATATGACGTTTTATATGCAGTTAAGAAAAATACCAAAAGGCAAAAACAATAAAAAGGAATAAACAATATTTTTCATAAAGAATTGTTCATCCAACAAAGGAAGTGTCTAAACTATATGCCTCATTACTGAGGAGTACTGTGGCACTTTGGAGTTGAGTACAGCCAGTTCCAACACACTAGAATTTTGTCAGTGATTGCAGGAAACAGTACAGCCAATGACCAGCCTTTTTCCAGACAAGAAAAAGAAGGTGTGTCAGTAATAGAGCTTCCTCATTGAAAAAATGCTGTAAAACATTCCAGCAAAATTAAGACTAACCCGGATTTAAAGCACAATACTACTGATGAGCATTTCAACTGCATAAGATTTACATCTGGATACTAGTTAAACATAAAGATTTTTTCTTGTGTTTTTGGTCAGATGAAAAAAAATCTTTAGCTAGTGACAAGCTTGTCTTCAGGAGCAACAAAACAATGATAAGTAGGAGAAGAAGAAATGGCCTTCAGCTCCACACTGGGAAGAGTCCACACAATGAAAACAGGTATAAAGAAATATGTGCATTTATAGATGCAGATGCAAGAAACTACCATAAATATGAAGGTTATATACAACATTTCGTGCTGCAATAATACCCATGATTATCTTCTGAAAAAGCACAAGGATTTTTAATTTTTTTTTGTAATAATATTATTTTAAATAATAGTTCTATGGGCATATCTGAACTATGTATTGTAGAAACCGGGGCTAACACTGGGACAATACAAGCATCAGACAAACCTCTTAACATCTTAACACCTTTCCAAGTTATTCTTAGAACCATCCCTCAAACCTGAGGCAAAATGCTATTTGCTGACAAAACATTTCAGTAGACTGTAATTGGACAAATAAATAAACAGATATTTCCAGGTCTAGTTATTGTATTGTGCTACATTTGCATAAGTACATTAATTAGTCTTCCTTTGTTTCCCTACAAAGACATATTAAAGTAACAGATGCAGCTGCCTTGATGTGAAATAAAATCTGTGTCTTTTATAATTCATGATGTCATTTTTGTCAGATGCAATTTTCAGTCATCATATTTCCAGCAAAGAAAAATTCAATCTGGTGAGGAAAAAAAATCCAGAGTTCCTTACAGCTCTACCTTCATTAACTCATTTTCTGGTCAGAGCTATGATCCATAATGATAGAAAATCTGCAATTATTCTGTAATATCTTAGGGGATGAAACATATTTCAGCTGATGCATGCAGGGTGGTGATATTTGTAAAAAGCCAACTGCTCAAATTACAAAATCAATTACAACTAGACATATGTTGAATGATTTTGCATTATTTGTCAGCAATACTTTAAAGCTATGTTGCAGATTCATTAATTAACTAGACTGGTGAAAATTATTATTGTATGAAACAAATGGTCAAGCTACCAATTTATATTCCTAACATTTTATGTTCTAACAAACAAGAACTAATTTAAACAAGGTAAAGGAAAAATTGAACAATTTGTTAGACTTCCTAATCAGTTATATATCTCTAATAGTTAAAAAATAATTATGTTGTACAGAAAATAGTCCTGTAAAAGGAACATCTTTTATAGGATTTTAGTTTCATTATATCTATATCATTATGTTTATGGTACATAAAATGTTTTCTTTTTAATGTTACAACTATTTTTTTAAGAAAAGTTCCCTCGGAATGTCAATATTGTAGACACACACTTTCTTCATTTCCATGTATTGAGAGTACCACAAGGTGAGTGTTTTATCGCAGTTAAAACTACAGTGAGTCAATTAACAACAATTTGTTATAAATTATTACATTTTCCAAGAAGTTACATAGTTAGTACAGTTTTAAAAAAATATATGCCAATCAAGGGCAGGGAAATAAGTATATGAATGGAGGGGTAATTTTTAATTTTTGTTTTTGCCACTGATGAAGACTTTGGAATCCTAAAGAAATATTTAATTCCTGACTCCAAAATTGTCATAAGACTGGATTTAGATGTTTTATATGACTACATAAGTGTTAATATTATTTAGTTGTAAGTAGTTATCTAAGCTTTTCTTGACCAGCTCCTGGGGTGGCTAGTTCACAGATTAACAGTTCTCCTGGTAAAGAGGGCTTTTCTTCTCTAGAGATTGAATCCTTTTTCGTCCAGGTGGAGGGAGCACCGCTTTGTTTTTTGAGGGGGTTTTGCATGAAATAGATTTTCTCCATACTTTTTATACGGCCCATTCATATACTTATATAAATTTATCAGGTCTCTTTCTCATGACTAAATAAGTTTCATTCTTTTTACCTTTGCTCATAACTAAGATGCTCCATTCTTCTTATTACAGATGTAGCAGAACTAAACAGAACAGATAGTGCACTGTGATATCACGGCACAGAATGTTGTCTCTATGCTTTTCAATGGCCTTTGTTTACAGATCAGAGCAGATAACTCGAAAAGCCATGATATCACAGTCAAGCTGTACTCTGCTACATCTGTAGTTTTGTTCACATCTTTATATTAAGTAAAGTCCCTCTCCTTGAGATTGTGCTGTGACAGTGGGAGATGCATACATAAATGTAGATGTAGAAGTGTGTATAGATTTGCTATTCTGTCTCCAGCGGTACAATAGAATTGTCATTAACTTAACCACACTCTAATGAGATTGGATCATTCTGCCATAATCTATACAGCAAAGCTGAAAAGTGACCTGCGGTATTTGGAATTTGCTAGTCTATGCTTATTAACCAGTGCGAAAACTGCAATACAGTTAGAATGGTCTGAGGATACAATATTTTTTAACATTTATTGGTCTCTCCTAGGACATTGTAACGTGAAACCACATTCAACATACAATGCTACAGATACTTCCAATTGTGATTGACTGGAAGATCAAACTAATCAACATGGGCATTTACTAGTAAACCTGCTGTATTGTTAAGCTTCATGCAATTATTGTATGTCTAGTAGTGTCTTTTTACAGTACCTTGTGGTACTGTGTTGTCTATAATAATCTTTATCCATGTTACGCCTATGGGTACCAGTACTTTGCACTCATATGTTATTTTGCTGGTTTACTGTATGAAGAAGCTGAAGAAGCTTCTGTCCTCAAGATGTGACTTGCAACTTCCAATAACGCCTTATGACTTTTATATTTAATGTCTTGCTTTATCTTTATTAGTGATCTGTTTAATTTTCTGTAATCTTTATTTTGTATTATTTTGGTTTTAAATGTTTTGGCTTTGGAACCAATCAACAGTTTCCAATAGGGTTATGATACCAAGTTCCAGTATTTTTAACTTACAATCATTGTCTTACAAGCAATTAAAATTGTAACTTTATGGACTAATGTAATTAAGGGCCACATGTCTAGGTCTAGACAGTTTTCATACATGTGGCCCTAAATGTTTTTTAAATTGTTAGGAGACTCTTAAGAAAATAAGCAACATTTTTTTCAAAAATATGTTACGAATAAAAATCTATTTAAATAAACTGAAATATTGTGCTGATAAATATAATTTAAGATGATATCTTGAGAAAGCGTGAGGATGTGAACGCGATCGTTGGTATTGTGTATCGTCTCCCGACCTGCTGTAAGTTTTATATTAATAAAGCACTTTAAAGGAGAAGACTGGTGAGTGCCGCTCCGTTGTTTCTAAATATAAGGAATATATCGTTGGACTTTTCTTTCTGGGAGAAGAGCAACACCACTCCATTAGCAAGGCATTCGGGTTTACTCAAGTTTCCCTGGTGATTATGTGCAGATGGGTTAGTGTGGAGTAGTGCCGCCTGAAGTTTTCTATGTATGAAATATAATTTAAGCATAAAGGAATTGCCACCTACATTTGTTTACTATTTTGATCGTACTAGTTTTATCTTTCACTGTTCGGGCAGCTGAACGGTGACATCAGGCAGTTGTATGTGACCACTGCAACCAGTCAGTGGCAGCAGTGGTGACATCCCTGTTCAGAACAAACAAGTCGAAAACATAGCATACCGGCAGAGATTGAGTATGGTGCAGTGCTCGATCCAAAGTGAGTGGAGAGGTCAGTATAATTTTTTTTTTATTTTAATTGGGTAGTAGTATGATAAATAAAATAATTAAAAAACAAGTTATGTGGACAACTCTCTGACTTCATGCAATACTGACAGCCCCATTCAGAAAAAACAAAATGTAAACAGACTACTGTTAGAGAATGATGACAGCACAATGTTGGATCCGAGCTGAGGGAAGATGTGAGTATAACTTTTTTATTTTAAATGGATGCTGGTATAAGCATGAGTTTACATGGCATCTTTTGGGATGTATTTTTGCGCATATTTCGGGTGTAATTTCGCTGAGGTGTTTAATACACCGGTCATAGGTTTTAATGTAAAATACGCTGGGTCAATCAGATGCCACATATTTTTCACTCTTTATTTAGCAGGTGTCTGAAAATAATTGGCATGTCAATTCTTTCAGGCATATAAGCGCTATAACACAGTAAACTATAGAAGGCAGTAAATCTGCCTCGGCCAATTGCACTGCGTATTCGCATTGAAATTATATGCTTGCAGGCACGTAATTTCAGAAGCACAAAAAACATGTATTGTGGTGCATACCTGTGCGCGTAGAAATACGCTGTGTGAACCCGGCCTAATACCAATAACAAACAATTAGGGGGATGCAAAACAGAAAAATATGTCTTCGTTCAATGTCAAATGACCACAATGGAGAGACCTGTTAGTTTCCACAATCTGGCCACATTACCTGATTTTCATACTGTTGAATTGATTTGAACTTATTACAGAATAGCAGCTTATATTGCGCTAAATCCAGTGCAGCTAAACTAGGGAAATACAGGTATTCCATTTATCATACCAAAGCTAAAATGTGTGTATCTGAAACTGGTACAATGAGTTTAAAGCTTTGGTCATCACACTACAAACAAAGACCTTCTCCAGTTATAATCAACTTATAAGAGAGTTATAAGAGATTTTCTTAATAATGCATTATTTTCAAATACATTACTTTTGTAAGTTGTTTAACTTTCAAAAAGGGAATTTATAAAGGGTATACGGTAGTAGTCCTCAAATCTTGACACAACAGGTACAGAAAAACAGTTTTGGTTTTCTTTGGGTAGCCTTTTTTTATCTAATTATTTTGATGCTCTTCTTATGCAGACAATACAATAAGAAAATGTATATGTTCAACATGGCTACCCCCAAGTAAGCTTTAAAAATAAATAAATAAAAGCTATAAAAAAGAACAATATTATTTATCAATTATATATTTAAATCTAACTAATGGGACAAATTTAAATACATAGAACATTTAGTTTACATAGGGTAAAGCAGTAGTAAACTTGTCAAGGCATCATTAGTGATGTATGGCCTGTGATTACACCTGTATAAAATGACCCTACAGTTATAAATAAAGTTAATTTTAGCTTGTACGTCTCACTTTATCTATATATGTATGATGAAAATCAATGGTGGAGCACTTTTAATTGTATAAAACTTTTAACTATGAACCTCTTTACATGTATTGTATTATCCAGTGGGCACTTTTAACCGCTAAATGAAGATCCAATGCCATTAGACTGGTTCTTATTCAAACATAGATTAGCTAAGTAACATTTTACCTCCGTAGTAGATTAACTGCTTCAAAGTTTACACATAATGGATACAATGGAACCTGCAGAATTGCAGCAAATCATATAAATGGAAGCAGTGAAGGCAGACTTGCTTCAGGAGAACACATTACTAGACTTCATCATGCCCAAGTGAAGTATTAAAGATACATGATTAGCATTAACAAATAAATATAGCCTTGGAGTAAACTAAATCTTCTATAGTATAAACTAAAGAATATCATTCTAAAATAACGATGGTTTTGATTCAAACAAATAGTAAGCACTGCTGTTGCCACATTGTTCTTTATGAGAGCATAAAGAAGAATATTTAACATTGATCATTTTATCTTTCCCAACCAGTATTTATACACTGTTGGTCTAACAACTTTCTTGCAAACAAACTACAAAATGTAGACTATATATCTTTGTAGTTAAACCACATTTATATTTAGGATACAAGTAGAAATAAGCCATTCATTTTTACTAAGAAATTTTTTTTTTTAAAAGTTTCCAATAAATAAAAAGGGAATCGAGAATAGCTAAGAATTGGGAAGGAAGAAAGGTAAGGGAATAAGGCGATGCCAAATTTCATGTGCAAAATAATGGCATAGAATGTGCCCGATTTATTAACCCGCTCTATAGCGGGTCATAAATCAGGCGAATTCTAGCGCTTGTACGACATTTCTGGCTCAGGTAAACCACTTTGAAAGTTGTATACCTGTTCCAGCTTTAATGCACCTAGAAGTGCCATAGTGAAGCTATAAATATGTAGCTTCGCTACGGTTATAGTGTGCCCTGCCCCTGCACGCTCCCCCGAGATTGGGTGCATTACACAGCGCCACAGGCGATAATGGCGTGCGGGAGATTTAAACATGTATGAACGGGGCAGCGTCTGATAACGGGATAAAAAGACGCCAGATATCTGGTGCAGCTTCTTTCATACATGTCATCCTAAATGTCTATTTGAGTAGTGTGATTATCAAAGTGTCAAATTGCAAATTAATATCAACAGTAAATATGTACAATATGAGCAGAAGGTACAGTAAGAAGTATATATTCAATGACTTTCCATAGCAACTTTTAACATACCCACAAGTTCGGGATACCAAGTAGTTACATAAAACATTTTTTTAAGGGTATGTTCACACAGCGTTTTTCAGATCCGTTTTTGGATCCGCTTTTCGGACCCAAAACGGACCCAAAAAAAGCATCTAACAATGTACATTGTGATATACCTTAGTTTCATTATAAAACACCCATCGCCGTTCAGAGTGATTGCCGATGGGTGTTTACGTGCATCTTTTTTATGCATTTTTCAGATCCATTTAAAGAATTGGCATGTCAATTCTACTTACGTTTTACGCAAGTGAAATCCCCATAGGAAACAGAGTGCGTTTTTGGAGTCTGAAAAACGGATCCAAAAACGCGACACACTTTTAGGTACGTGTTGGGTACGTTTTGGATGCGCTTTTCACATCTGAAAAAAACGCATTGAATTAAAATTTTAATGTCTGTGATTTGAAAGAAAACGCATTGAAAAACTTATTCGAAAAACACATCCAAAAACGCATGCAAAACATATCCAAAAACACATTTTCAGATGCGTTTTTGGATATGTTTTGTGGATGCAGTTTGGAACATACCATAACTTACTCTTAATGTGAGCAGGCATATTAAATTTACAGCATAATTGAACAAAGTGTTTAACCTTCCTTCTTTACATAAGAAAGAACCTGTCTAGTCCATTTTATATAAGGATTTTTTTTTAAGAAAGAGGTAGACAAAAGCAGGAGGAGATCCAGCTATGTAGCGTAATTTCCTAACCTGTTGTTGATGTGAAGCATTTTTTTCTTTTTTTTTCTTTTAGGGCTGGGAATCATGAGGCAGAAGGACAATTAAACATTCTGAGATATGGTGTATTAGGGAAGCCATGTATTAAAATAAAAAGTGAGAAACTGGGGTTTGCATCCAGAAGTTTTAAACTATAATGCAAGGCAATGGGCAATGAAAAAAGTCAGCCTGGGGCTACTGATATGCTGGGCATGAATGATGACAAAAGTTGCCTTCAAGAAAACTTCTTTGCAAGGAAATATATGCTCTATGGGTTAATTTACACGTCCTCTTTCATTGCATGGCAAAAGTAATAGTAAGTATTTTGTGTGTAGTTTCGAAAGGATATCTTCTACATTGCTATCAGCTATGGATTTTGTCCAATAGACAGTGCCAGACTGGGATGTAAAATTGTCATAAGTTTTTCACATAATTCTGTTTTTAGTTTTTTCAGGTGAAGTTGTAGAGATAATATGCTAATACAGTGTCATAACTCAAAAATATTTATGACAGATTCCAAGGTTATTAATCTCTTATCTCCTTATTTCTTTTCCACCTCTTTCCATTTTAAGGAATTTTTTTCACATGATGTGATGGTTTTGGCTACATTGTCTTCAAAGCTGGCAAACTTCAGAGTGTAAAGATATAATTTCCTAAATTTTCAACACATTAAACTAATGTGAGTCATTTTCCTTTGTACTGCTTCTTATGATTTTAAACTCATAGCATTTACTGCACAAATGGCTCTAGGTCTCTCGAGGTCAATGAGATTGGTCAAGACTTGAACTGTACTGAATCAACACCTACTGATCTAAAAATCCAACTCTAGTTATATACAAATATTTAGATGTCTACAATTGTTCTTCAGATCCTAAGGTGATCAGATATAAATATGACATAACCCAAAATAAAATGCTAAATACAGTCATAGAAACACAATATGCAGAATAATATATTTTTCTTTAGTCTACACATGTATTTCTACAATCTATATTTACAATATATAATCTATATCTACAGTAGAACATCTAACTACTACTACTTTATGCAATAATTTAGTGACACAAACCAGTGCATATTTAAATTACATCTAAGCCAAAAAAAGTTTCAGCATTTTAAATAACCAACCAAAGTTTCTGAAATCCCAAAGTCAATGGATAATTGACCCCCTTTTCTCAGCTACAGCTTTTTTCAATGCAAGTGGTTTTCTATAGTCTACAATAGTAGGCTCTTACCGTCTCTTATTTCTCTGATTCAACCTTGTTATAGAGGCACAAACAGTCCTTAAAGATATACATGACATTGCTTTAGGCATCGTGTTTGTCACCGTATGGAGCCTCTACACGGTACAGTACTACAGTGCTATTCAGGGCTATGCAGCTGTAACTACAAGGAAAGTTCTAATGCTGATATATTCGAGCTGACAAAGAAGCTAGCTAAAAAGTGAAAAAATAAATTGATTCCTCAAAACTGTTACAAACATTTTTTTCAGTAAATTTATATTCAATTTTTATCAAACACTGACAACAATCATCATATAGTTCAATACAAACATTATGTAGCAATAGAATATTAAGGTAGTGCAATAAACTTGGTACAGAGGTCTATTTCAAATACACGCATGTCAAATCATTAATATAGATTAACATATTGGTTAAGAAATTCAGTATGAGATAGAATTGTAAAAAACATACAGAAATCTCAAACATCTAAAGTAGGAGGTGGTGGGAGGGAGAGTCACTAGGGTGGCCAATCACGGAAAATTTGTAGTTATCAGTCTCAAAGCATGGAGACTATGTTACAAACATTTTAAAATCTTTTCAAATGCTATATAATAAGAAACAATATTCTATATTTTATGTAATCAAATAATCGCTAGCAAGAGGCACTTTGTGTTATCTATTTGTGTTCACTTTTTCAGTTAGTTAATACCTGCTTAAACACTTTCTAAAACTGATGTGATCCTTGCTCCTTGCTGGAGGTCGACTTGTAGGCTATAACAGCAGTATTCTATGCTGATATTTTTCACATTATATTTTGTTGCATAGTAAAAGGAATGTTAGCAGATCACTTTTAAACATTGTAAAAATAAAAAGCTTAGCCAAGTTAATTTGTCAGTTTGCCTGTCCATTACAGCCATCCTAACATTTTGGCAGGCCTGAAGCCTATGAGGACTGATTTGGACAGGTCTCATTTACAGTTCTGAAAAAGTAATGACTTGCTATGGTTAATATTGGTCACATCACAGTCTTATTTTATATACCTAACATCATCATTTTATAAGTTATTTTTCTAAAGATTAAAAACATAACGTGTAATTGGTCAACACCTCTTTGGGACCATGAGTTGAAATATGAGAGATGCTACAACCAGCCTAATGTTATAAGACTTTGCAGATTGGCAGTTATGTACCTGACTTGATTAATCTTGTAGCCCTAAGGCTACAGCTATTCCTAAACTTTTTGTATTACGACTTTTTTTCTGAAGAGTAATCAAAACAAGAGATTGTTCTCTAAAACAAAAAGGAGATAATTCTTTTTTAAAATTGCTCAGTAATCTCAGCATGTAGCAATTAAAAAAGAAATTGCTGCAGCTTGGATACCTGCAGTCATCTTGAAGAGAATTTCAAGCCAGGGTCTTTAATGTAGTGATAACAGTGATTTATAGTAAATTATGAAAAGTCTGGGTGCAGACTCAAGACCTACCCTTTCTACAGCCGTAATATATTGTCTCAATTTCATTATTCATAACTTTTGAATTAGTCATTTTACTAATATACTTTTTTTGTTACATTGGATCTTGTTTCCTATGACAGTTAAAACTTAGTAGTGCCCTAAAAGAGAATAAACACTTGGTAAAGAGTATATATCACCAAATTATGACCTAGTTTTTAATTTGTTAATAGTTAGCCACCAAGCAAAAAAAAAATCTTCAACATATAAATAATAAAAAAGTAAATGAAAGAATTAAACTAAAGTGATATTCTGTAGCATGGCTATTATGCAATTAGGCAACATATCTCTGGAGCTGACACACGGTCCCAGGCTGTTGAACCACCACCATCATTTCCACATTAACCCCAGTAGCACAGAGTTAAACCCTGATGACCTGGCTAGTTACTGTGAGATGCTGTTAGTGTAAATGAAGGAGCAATGTTTTAAATAGTTAAGCTTTAAATTATGTTATACTATAATTTGAGCTATAGCATAGTCAAACTATTTAAATTGCTTCTTCATTTACCTTCATTAGATATTGCGATCACTAGTGAGATCTTACAGGTTTTAGCCCGTGTTCTCTGGGTTTCTGTATCATAGGCACCATGTCAGCAGCCTAAGAGCCTTCACATGTCAACTCCAAAAGTGTGTACCCTACTTGTATAAAAAGAAATATACAGCTGAAACCAGAAATTTACATACACTATATAAATGTAACAGATTGCAGCGCTGACAAACATATGCCGTAGCGCCGACCGTTGATATCCGGGTGTGGATCCTCAGGGCCCACCGCGGGCAGAGATGGTAATAGCCGGAGTGGGTAGCCGAAGTGCAGGGCTGGATGGCTGGACACTGGAGGCTGATAAACGGATGCTCTGTCCAGGTGTAGCTGGTGAACGTATGCCCAGTCCAGGTAGGTAGCAGGTATAGGCCAGCAGGTGCAGCAGCAGATGTACAACATTTAGGCAGGCTGGTGCAGCGGCAAATGTCCAACAGGAACGATAATGATAAAAACGTAAAAAAATTCGAAATCAGCAGCAGAGGGGTCAACCTGTGCTAAGACAACAACGAATGACAATGGCCAGGGGAAGGGAAACTCCTAAGAAGCCAGGGTTACAGGTCACTGGGCCGACCCAAAGGGCCCCTGACTCCCTTTAAATACCATGCAGTGCCGCGCGCGTGCCCCCCGAGGGAGCCCCTTGCGCACAGGAAAACGGAAAACTGGAGTAACCATGGTGACTGAGACCTCAAACAGGAGCTGGGACGGTGGTGAATGACCGAAGCCCTGAGCCCGACACACGATGGCCTATCACCCCCCCCCCCCCCCGTGTGAACCGGACGTACCCCCCCCCCTTTAACCCTCCCCCCGGGCTAGCCCGGTACCCACAAAATGGTGGGTAACCCCTCCCCTCGGTACCCAGGAACTGTCGTCAGGGAGGTGCCAGAGGTCCCGGAAACTTTTTTGGCCGGGGGGGAAGAACAAAAAGGAGGGGGTGGGGGGTGGGGGTCAGAGGTGTCTTTGCAGACCAGAGGGTTCTCTTGCAATTAAATCTTCCACCGGCACAGCAAACAATGGGCAGAGAAACGGGGGGGCAGGCTGCTCCAGATGGGTGGGCTTGAGGCAGCGGGGGAGTGGGCCGCTTGCCCCCTTGGACAACCTTTCCCGTTTTCCGTCCAGGGGTGGGCTTTAAGCTGGAACCAAGTTAGCCCGGGAGGACTGAGCAGACAACCGGCAGGACGTAAAAGGACAGCTTTTCCCGGTGGGAACGCCAAACCCTTTAAAGGGCACAGGCAGGGTACGGTACAGGACTGGCTCCTTCAGCATCCCCGTTGATGGACGAGAAACGTAGGGGCTCTCTAGATGGGGATGGCAGGCCGAACTTCTCTAGCAGAGATGGATGTATGAAATTCTCGGAGGAGTCGGAATCCAGCAAGGCAGGAACTTCATAGGTGGCACCAGACGAAAAATGTAGAGTGACTGGAGTGGTCAGATGGGGGGCTGAGGCACCATCACTCAGGTTCACTTCACCCACAACACCATAATACTGAGGTTTCCGGGTCGCAGCGGGGCGGATTGGGCAGTTCTTCAGAAAGTGATGAGCATCACCACAGTAAAGGCACAGATTATGGCTGCGTCGACGGGTGCGTTCCTCTGTGGAGAGATGAGTGCGGTTGACCTCCATAGGCTCATCTTGGAAAAACGCAGGTGTTAGGCGAGGTGGGATCGAGGTTTCAGGTTCAAAGCATGGAGGCTTACGAGGCCGGGTGGACGCTGGCTGTTGGCGTAGCTCAAGCTCCCTCTCCGCAAAACGGATGTCGATCCGGGTAGCAAGAGTGATGAGGTCGTCCAGGGTGGTAGGTAGATCACGACCGGCCAACTCGTCCTTAATACGTCCATCGAGACCTCCCAAGAAGGCAGCAACGAGGGCCTCATTGTTCCAGGCAAGCTCGGAGGCCAGGGTGCGGAACTGGATGGCATATTGGCCCACTGTAGAGTCACCTTGGCGGAAGCGAAGCAGAGATGAAGCAACCGATGTGTTGCGCCCAGGTAGCTCAAAGGTCTTTCTAAAGGCGCTCAGGAACTCCTGGAGGTCCCCTGTCAGCGGATTACCTCTCTCCCACAGAGGTGAGACCAGGCCAAGGCTTCACCGGAAAAGCGGGACTGATTATGAATCCCACCTTAGCACGATCGAAGAAAACGGTGAGCCAGGACCTCAAAATGGATGGTGCAACTGATTAAGGAACCCTTTTCGACACTTTATGAGGGTCTCCAGAATAACGCAAGGCAGAGCAAGGCAGGCTAGGACTGGACATGGCAGCAGGAGGCAGAACCACAGCAGGTGGTGGAGCAGGTGTAGATGCCAGTGCAGACATGACTTCGTCCAGACGGGTGGTGATGGTCTGCAACTTACGGAAATATTGCTCCCCGGGGACGCCAAAGACGGTTCACCACAGCTACCAGCCAGGTCAGGCAAAGTCACTCCGGCGGGATCCATATCTGATGGTCAGTTCGTACTGTAACGGATTGCGGCGCTGACAAACATATGCAGAAGCGCCGACCGTTGATATCCGGGTGTGGATCCTCAGGGCCCTCCGCGGGCAGAGATGGTAATACCCGGAGTGGGTAGCCGAAGGGCAGGGCTGGATGGCTGGACACTGGAGGCTGATAAACGGATGCTCTGTCCAGGTGTAGCTGGTTTAACGTTGCCCCAGTCCAGGTAGGTAGCAGGTATAGGCCAGCAGGTGCAGCAGCAGATGTACAATAGGTAGGCAGGCTGGGTGCAGCGGCAAATGTCCAACAGGAACGATGAGTGTATAAAAAACGTAAACAGAATTAGCAGCAATGCAGCAGCAGAGGGGTCAAGCTCTAGTGCTGAAGACAACAACGAACTGACAATGGCCAGAGGGAAGGAAGCTCTTTAAGAAGCCAGAGGTCACAGGTCACTGGGCCGGACCAAGGACCGCTGACTCCTTAAGTACCATGCAATGCCGCACGCGTGCCCCTAGAGGGAGCCCGTGTGCGCACAGGAAGATAGGAAGCTGGAGTAAGCCATGGTGACTGAGACCTGCAAACAGGAGCTGGGACAGGTGGGTGAATAGAGCCAGAAGCACCTGAGCCATGGGCACGCTGATGGTCCATAGCAGGGGCCACAGCGTGAACCGTGACAATAAAAAGACACATATGCATGTTTATCTCGCTGTCTGACATGAAATCAGAATAAACCTTACCCGTTTTAGGTCAATAAGGATTACCAAAATTTTTTATATTTGCCAAATGCCAGAATAATGAGAGTGAGAATTTTTTAAGGAATTTTTATTACTTTCTGCAAAGTAAAAAGTTTACATATACTAGGATTACTATGCCATGGGAGAGCCCATATGATGATGTTGTGTCTTTTGAAGCTTTTGGCAACATCTGAGTTAATTAGAGACACAACTGTGGATGTATTTTATTGCACACAAGAAATACATTGCTTCTGTGTATAACATCATGGGAAAGTCTAAAGAAACCAGAAAATATATCAGGAAGAGAATTGTGGACTTGTAAAAGTCTGAATCATCCTTGGGTGCAATTTCCAGATACCTAAAGGTGCCTCATTCATCTGTATAAACAATTATACGCAAATACAAACAAGATGGGAATGTCCAGACATCATACCGCTTAGAAAGGAGACAGGTTCTGTGTGTCAGAGATGAACGTGATTTGGTCCAATATGTGCATATCAACTCAAGACCAAAAGCAAAAGACCTTGTGAAAATGCTGGTGGAAGCTGGTAAGATTGTGTCAATATCCACAGTGAAACAAGTACTGAAAGGCCACTATGCCAGGAAAAAGCCATTACTACAAAAGAAACATATAAAAGCCAGATTGATGTTTGCAAATGCACACAGGAATAAAGTCCTACATTTTTGGAGACCTGTCCTGTGGTCTGTCAAAACTTAAATTGAACTATTCGGCCATAATGACCATCGTTACGTTTGGAGGAAAAAGGGAGAAGCTTGAAAGCCTAAGAACACCATCCTAACTGTGAAACACGGGGTGGCAGCATCCTGTGCAGTTCACAAAATAGATGGCATCATGAGGAAAGAAGATTATGTTGCAATACTGAAGCAACATCTCTAGACATCAGGCAGGAAGTTAAAGCTTGGGTGGAAGTGGGTCTTCCAAATGACAATGACATGAAGCCTACTGCCAAACTGATTACAAAGTGGCTTAAGGATAATGTGTTGGGGTGTCCATCACAAAGCCCTGATCCCAATCCTGTTGAAAATTCATGGGCAAAGCTGAAAAGGCAGGTGAGACCAAGGCGACCTACAAACATGGCTCAGTTACACCAGCTCTGTCAGGAGAAATGGGCCAAAATTCCTGCCAACTATTGTGAGAAACTTTTGAAAGGATATCCAAAACGTTTGACTCAAGTCATACTGTTTGAGGGCAATGCTACCAAATACTAATGAAATGTATGTAAACTTTTGACTTTGCAGAAAGTAACAAAAATGTCTTATTAATTCTCTCTCTCATTATTCTGGCATTTGGCAAGTATAAATAATTTTGGAAATCCTAATTGACCTAAAACGGGTAAGGTTTATTCTGATTTCATGTCAAATAGTGCGAAAAACATACATATGTGACTTTTATATAGTGTATGTAAACTTCTGGTTTCTATATATATACAGAGTTAAAAAATAAATATATCCAAAGCTGATGATAGAAATACAGTATAGCATATAACAAGACCAGTGCTGCTGCAGCATCAATAATGTATATATGTTGCAGCACTGGAGTTGTGATATATTTCTATTACTAGCTTTGGATTTAGAACCTATGCTATTCACTCCGTTTCCTCCATCAAAACTGTGGATTGAAGTTAGCCTCATTACATACATTCCCACAAAAGTTCCAAGCTCTCTGGATAATTTTTTCTATAGTTTATTTCACAACATTCCAAACACAGGGCACACAACTTATGATTGAAGAGAACCAGAAAAGACCGTCTCCATTCGATTAGATTTTGTGGCTAAATGAATGAGAAATGTGCCACTCACCCCTTGGAGAGATCGTGGGGTGCTGATTGGTTAACATGGCGGCTAGAAGTCTTCTGAAGGCTTCCATTGCCATCATGTATGCAATTCTAACACTTTCTGTCAGGCAACAAGTGCTAGAACTGCCATTTTTGAAAACCCGTTTTCATTGTTTATACAATGCAGAAAGGTGTACTAATGATCAGGCTTCCCAGTGTGCAGGTACCTTGGGGGACTCGATATTACAATAAACAAAAAAAAAAATTAAAAAAAATTAACCCCTTTTGCCATTATACAAATAAAATTAAGTAATAAAAAAGTTACACATAATTGGTGTTGTCATGTCTGTAAAAGTACAATCTATTAAAATACAACATAATTTTTCCCATGCATTGAACACCATGGAAGAAAAAAATTCCAGACGCCAAAATTGCATGTTTTTTGGTCATTTTACATCCCCTTAAAATTGGAGGAACAGTGATCAAAAAAAGTTGCATCTATCAGAAAAGGGCACCAATAAAAAGTACACTTGAGCCCACAAAAAATGCACCATCACTCAGGTCCATAGATGAAAGTACAAAAAAGTTATTGGTCACAGAAAATTTGCTATGGTGCAAATTTAAAAAATAGCAAATGTTTTGATTTTTTTTTACAGTACTATAGCATAACAAAAAAAAACTACATATTTGGTATTACCTGAATCATATCAACCTGTAAAATACAGATAATACATTATTTATATCAAAGAGTGAACGTTGTAAAAGCAAAACACCTGCAAACATGGCACAGGTACGTTTTTGGCACAGGTACATTTTGCCCCACAGTTTTTTTGCGGTTTCCCAGTATATTCGATGGTACTGTGAATGACACCATTAGAAAGTATATTTTGTCTCTCAAAATAAAAACCCTCATATGTCTATGTATATGGAAAAATAAAAATTACGCCTCTTGGAAGACGAGGAGGAAAAAGGAATCATATTGTTTTGACCAACTGTCAGGAAGGGGTTAATGAAAACCATAATACAGTACTATTTACCCCATTTAATTGATTGTAGCCATTTTCTGTTTCATGATAATACTTGAAATATAAAATTACCCCCATGTAAAAGCAGCTCTTTAAAGGCTTTGATGATGAAAAATTATTTTTCATCTGCTTCAGGGTATCTTGATAAAGGAATGGTTGCAACAACTTTCCGGCTGCAATATCCAATCTTTCAGTAATGTTTAGACTCACTAATAACCAGAATTCATCCTTATCCTACTTTCAGACCTGTCTCATGTGGGAATGTCCTCCCAGTTATACATGTACCTGAGCCCTGTGGATCCTTAGCCCACCTAGCTGTTATGTATTAGCACAGCTTAGCTTCTAACATACCATACAATCTAATTTCCTCTGTTGATGCAGACACTGTCCCGTCTCCCCCAACAGATCTTGCTGTACGTGCTCAGCTCTTGCTCTACACAAATACACAGCCTGTGTGATTCACCCATGCCCTGTAGACTGTCTTTTGTGCCCTATTTACACTTTAATATAGTATAGCCTGTGTAATCTCTCATCCATAAAGACATTACAGTTTGCTTTTAAGAATGTCCTACCATTTTGTTGAAATATAGACTACTGATAAAGTTGCTGAACTTTACGTTTAGAAAGCAAATTAACAATACAAACATTTCAATTCATAAGCATCCAAACCCTTTTAAAGATATATGTCTAATTAATTGATAGATGCATCTAGAATATCTAATTACGGATTATTGTTAAAGCTGACACATGTGCTCATAACCTATATAGCAGCATGTGAAGCCCATAAAAGTACTCCATATACTATGGTAGGACATTTAAGGCAAATATATCTGCAATACAGCATCTGATGAAAGATATAATGATTTATTATTAGATGATTTTGTGTTGAAGATTGTGTACAAGATAATCTAATATTATGTACTGGTAGCTATATGGATTGTGCCGGCATCGTTAATGACCCAGTAAGGAGATCTGCGGCTCCTTCTATGTTAAACCATGTGCATATACTGGGTGGATACTTTTTTAGAAGTTTAAACAATTTATTAAGAAACAAAGTAGCATAGCAGCTAAAACGAAGTACAATAGGTTACTTGCGCTTTGTAGTGTAACTCGATTCGGTCCGACTGTCCAAGTGCATGGTAGGCATAATTTAATATTGCAATAGCATAGCATTTAGCGTCCCCACTCTCTTCTAGGAGATCGCAACTAGAGCATTCAGCTGAACAGACGGACAGTAGGCGCAGGCGCGCGACGTTTCGAGAGGCTCCTCCTCCCTTTCTTAAGCGTCAATAAAGGGAGGAGCCTCTCGAAACGTCGCGCGCCTGCGCCTACTGCCCGTCTGTTCAGCTGAACGCTCTAGTTGCGATCTCCTAGAAGAGAGAGGGGACGCTAAATGCTATGCTGTTGCAATACTGAATTATGCCTACCATGCACTTGGACAGTCGGACCGCATCGTGTTACACTACAAAGCGTAAGTAACCTATTGTACTTCGTTTTAGCTGCTATGCTACTTTGTTTCTTAATAAATTGTTTATACTTCTAAAAAGTATCCACCCAGTATATACAAGATAATCTATCCATGGATGTGAGTTAAATATTTTAACAATATCATTTATGATTAGGTTCTAAACAATTAATCCGTAGTAGTGCAACCATCAAGAGCTCCAACTTTCCCAATAATAGGATGTTTTAAAAGCCCAGTAGCAAGAGAACAGCATTTTAATCAGCAGTTTCAAATGGAGAGAGTATTGTATGCAAGATATGCTTTGAGTAGAAAATGATGATAAAACCAGACCCCCACATCAATTGTTTTATGATGTCTTTTAAATATTTCATATATTTGTGTTCTGTATCGTAACAAGATGAAAAATAAAAATCTTACGGTCTGCAATAAAAGAAAACATTTTGACAGGTCCAACACATGCCATCTAGCTGCTAAGTTATGAGCGTACAATTGTAACTACCAGAAAGTAAAAACACATATTTGGGTTTTATAGCATTTCCAGTGGGACTGCATTGTGACTGCACTGTGAATAAAATTACAGCATTTTCATGTTAACATTTGTAGCTAAAGCATAAATACGAGCAGCACAGAGATTAAATGTTTTGAAATTTTAATGTTGAATGTATAAGAATTACTAGTTGTCTTTTTTGTACCAAAAGTTATAACGAAGAAAAAATTCAAAGTTACAGTAAAAAAGTGCCAAAGTAGTAACTTTAAATTGTTTACACATCTGTTTGATGAGGGCCTTAAAGGGGTTGTCTCACTACATTGTTTCATCTTGCCTCAGTCCTGTTTTCTTGGTTTAACTTTGAATTCAGGGGTGTGTTTACTGGCTTCCACTAGGTTGCAGTAGAAGCCAGGTCTGTAGCTTTAGCAATCAGTGCTGGCAGCCTATCAGGATAGATCAAACAGGTCTGAAGCTATAGCAAGCTGAGGAGCTGATGCAGCCCATACAAGAGGAGATATCTAGGAATAAGTAGGACACTGTTAATGGACATATATTGCAAAGTGACTTGTTTTTGCAAGATCTTTAACATAAAAAGCAATCCTTGTAGTGAGACAACCCTTTAACCTTCTGCTATATTTGGTCTTCCTGTGTATGCAAGGTGTCCTTTCAGATGGCTAAGATCAATACTTTTCAACCTTCGATAGGTGTGGGTCCCAAATCCAAGGGGTTTTTCGCAGTCACCTAGTTCAAAGTCAGACTGTCTCTGTACATGGTGTTATCATGGTTTTGCTGTGAATTTCCAAATATTGTAGCAAAAAAGCTGCCATTTGGCCATCATTTTTGCAAGATAACTGTAAAATAAGGGCTTTTTATCACAATTTTTAGGAAATCACAGCAAAACTTCAATAAAGCAGACAGTCTGAATATTTAGCAAAGTTCCAACCCTTCCTCCCTCCTCTTGTGCAATGTGAGCAAATAGCCTAGTGAAGAGAATAGCTCCCCACATCAACGTCCAGAGGAGCAACATGTAAGTAAATCAGTGTGCCTCTATGTACTGCATTTGTACAGTATGTGTGTCTGTTTGAAAAGGTGTGTATCCACTTGTGTATGTATGGGTGTATATACTTAAACATGAGTATGAATTTTGAGATGCGCATGCCCTTACATACAGTATGAGTATGCCCCATAAAAAGTGGTGCTGGGGCTTATTTGTACATTCCAGTTTTCTCTAACTTATTTGTCAGATTTATAAAAACTACAGCAGGTGGTCCTAATTTACAAGCAGCCACCACATGACTGCTGCAGTCCCTCATTGGCCCCAGTGGACATTTGCCGTACTACTGGCATCAAAACTCAGCACTCAGTTGATACCAGGAATTGACAAGTACAGCAGTATTGTTTGACACTTTTACTTAAACCTCGCCTTTGGTTCTAAAACTTTCAGCACTTTATTGACTAAATATTTCAACTAAATGACAGGTGGATGTTAGTTTCTGAGAAGCTAATTCAAGAGTGACAACCGATATGGCTGCACTTCCTGGTATTTTAACTTTTCTGGGTGGAAATGATCTTTATGAAAATGTGTTTGAATAACACAAACTGGTATTTTAAGAACTTTTCTTTTAAAGTATTATCATATTTTATATGCGATCATGAGCTTTTGTACCTCTACTTTTAGGCATGTTCATTTTAATATTTACATATTTCTATCTGTCTCATTAGGACAGTAGGTGCAGCCCAATCATTGATTGATTTACTGTAACATTTAGAATTAATTTTGTTTATTTTGCTTATTCTATTTTTTTGTCTTTGCTCTTTACATAAGAACCTATTTTCATCTTTTAACGTGGAACATGTAAACAACCTGCTGTTTACAGATCTGACATTAGTTGAATTTATTTGTGTAGCTTTGGGTACGTCCACGCAGCAATGGTTTTCAATCAGTTTTTCAGACCTTTTTTCTGGATTTGAAAACCGACTGTCAACTATCCCAGTAGACGTCACTAGAAAATCCGCAAGTAGTCTACACTGTGCATTTTTTCTACTGGCTGGATTTTCACATGCTGGCGTTCTGAAAAACTCTGAACATCCACATTCTTCCGCTTGGCTTTTGGGTTGGAGGCTGAGCTATTCAATGGTTAAGAGGGAAGGCCAAATCCACAAACCATGGACAGAACCATCCCCCAAAACCATTCACAAGACGATAAAATACCGGTCGGATTCTTAAACAATCAAACCAGCATTTTACATATGCCGTGTGGCATAGTGAATAAGCATTGGGTCTTACTGGCTCATACATGCATTTTATTCCAGCATTATGCTTTCTCTCAATGAATGGAAACATTTATTTTCTATCAACTAATGAAAAGCCTTACAGATGTTCACAACTGGCATCGTTGAATTATTAAGCCCTGCACCATTGATACTTAGAAAAAATAAGTACAGATTTTTAGCTCCTGGATGTAAACAAGAATATTTCTATTCAGTAACAACAATCATAACAGTTTTAAAATGTATAACAATACAGAAGGGGGTTAATTTAAATATTATGCAAACTCCTTTAACATCTAATATCTGAACCAGCCTAGCTCATTAACATGAGACATTTCTGTGCAATTCTTGGGTATCCATTTGGTGTATCAGACTACAAAGGTTTAATGAGCCATGTTGTAGGGTGTTTGAAGATACACAATTATTAGACTTAAAAATAAACACAGTGTGATAGAAGCATACTTTAGCCTGCTTGTCAATAGTTTCAATTTAACAACATTTTTCTATACTGCACAAATTAAAAACAACTAAAAAATGAAAATGGCACCACCAATTAAAATCTAGGACTGACCAAATAGATAATGTTAATCAAAAACAGAACTATCTAAAAAGCAATTGTTCATTTGTATATATAAAAAAAAAACTTTCAGAAACAGTATATTGCTTGAAAAGGTACTATGGTAAAAAGAAGCAGGTAAGGAATTTTGGGAGACACAGTCTATGGACATGTTCAAAAAGAACGCTCAAGGCATTTAGATTAAGAACAGTTCCATTTTCACTAAAGTGCTAGTTGGTTGACTATAGTGGCGTTGCTATAGTGGTCGCAGCGGTCACAACTGCAATTGGGACCCTGAGCCAGGGGGGCCCGGGAGCCCCCCTCACCAAACAGCTGCGATCAGCAGCCGGCAGCTTGAAATACTGTACCCAGAGGAGGAAGAGAGACAGAGGAAGTGGGCGGTCCTAATCCTCCTGGGCAGAACAGTAGGAGAGTCAGATAGCAGCCACAGCTCTGCTCTGCTCCCAGCCTGCAGCCCTCACCTCCCATCTCAGCCATCATCCTCCTGCCTGCACAGTAAGAGCAAGAGAAAAATAATTACAGTCAAATGATAAACATATAGGGCGAGATGTCAGAGAAGTGGCGTTTCCACGCCAGATTTAGGCGCATTACATCAGTGTAAAGCGCGCCCAAAAGTCCGATCCTTCAAAAAATCTTGCATCAGTTACACCTTGCATAGAAAACTTAATGCCTAAAAAGGCGTATCGCGTCAAAAAAGGCGCATTGCGCAACTCGCGGCGCATAACGCAACTTGCTGCACATAGCATATCATTGGTAGTATATGTAATGCGCCTATCGAGGCGCATTGCCCGACGGAGTGCATAACATATGTAATGCCTCTCAATAGGCGCATTGCGTGATGGGGTCACACAGCGCATCATATTTAGGCGTATTGGAAAGTATCGTGCCCGGCGTATAATGCACCTAGTTTTGGTGTACAACAGTTCATTTATAACAAGAATATGGCGTTAAAAGTGGTTTTGCCGCAAAATAGAACAAAAAACTGGTGTTGGCGTGTTGGGACATGTCGCCCATAGTGTGTGCCTATAATATGTAGACCTCAGGGTACTTGAGATTGGCCTGTGTGGCAGACATGCTTTCAAGTACCATGAATGCACATTGGAGGCACACACTATGTATATATATATACACACACACACACACACATATGTACACACACGTACATATATGTATACATATATAATATATATATATATATATATATATATATGTATGTGTGTGTGTATAATATATAATATATATATATATATATATATATATATATATATATATATATATATATATATATATATATATATATATATAAGTGTCTGCCTTTAGTGTGTATTCCTTATGGTATTTGAGACTGGCCAGGGTGGCAGACATGCTTTCTACAACTACCAAGTACTCTAGAGGAATTACAAGTAAAATTAAAAAAAGTTCAAAACATCCCCCTTTTGCCATATTACAAATAAGATAATAAAAAAGTGTCAAAAAGTGACACATAATTGGTACTGCTACAGTCTTAAAAGTCCAGTCTATTAAAATATAACATAATTCATTGCATATGGTGAACACTGCAGAGCCTGTGTACACTATCTACAACTATATAGTCCCTGTATGGTGGTATTAGTGGTCAAAGTGTAATGATTTATATTCAGAAACAGTACATTGGTTATAGTCAATCTCCTTATGGTGGTGATATGTGCATTGTATATTATTTTTATTTAGCAATATTGGTCTTGGTATTTTGATTTGGTCCGTAACCATATGGTGGTATTAGTCACTATTTAGTGGTGAAATACGGCGGTATTATTGGTCTTGGTATATTGATTGATGATAAAAATTTAGTTTTGGGGGGGTTTACTTGGGCCATCGACATCGGTCGATGGTGGGATATTTTTTACCATCATCGACAAAGTTTTCCCGATGGTCGCTGGAAATTTTATGTCGATTATTAAATTCTATGGAGGGGCAACAATCCCTTCATTCTTACCCCCAAAAACAGGGCTGGAGAAGCGGGAAATTTAAAAATCCCCCAACATTAAAATGGATACATGCTACTTCTTAGGAAACCACTTGGGTTATAAAACCAAACAGAAAAAAAATCCACACCCATTCACTATCCCTGTTTGACCACAGCATGCCCCCTTAAACCTCCCATCCCCCAAAAAATTTAAAAAAATCCAAGGGCATTTTATTTAAAACCAATCATTTTATTTGAATGGACATTGAATATCCCTGCCCCGGGAAAAGCAGCAGACCCCCAAACCTGCATGACCCCAGAATTTAAAAATGCCGGAAAAAGGAGTTTTTTAAAACCACCATTTTATTTTTCACTGGACTTTGATATCCCTGTTGGGCCACAGAATGACCCCCCAACCTGTTTACCCCAGATTAAAAAAAGGGGCCAAAAAAAGGGGAGTCTTTAAACCCAAAACTTTTTATTTTTCACTGGAATTGCCCTTATACCTGTCCTGGGCCACAGCATGGGGCCCCAAACGTGCATGACCCCGGGATTAAAAAGTCCCGGGAAAAAAGGGAGCCCTTTTCAATCACCTTTTTTTGGGTTGAACGGGAAAATTAATTTTCCCTGTCCTGGACCCCCAGTATGCCCATTAAACCTGTTGACCCTAAAATTTAAAAAGTCCCGGGAAAAGGGGGCCCTTTGAACCCCATTTTAGTTAAACCCTGGACTTTGACTATACCTGTCCTGGACCGCAGTTAACCTTTTAAACCCCTTTCCCTGCCCCCCAAATTTAAAAAGTCCCGGGGAAAAGGAGTTTTAAACCCACCATTTTAGTTTCACTGGCCTTTTGGCTATCCCGTCCGGGGCCCACAGCATGACCCACCAAACCTCCCATGACCCCAAAATTAAAAAGTCCGGGAAAAAAAAAAAAAAAAAAAAAAAAAAGGAGCCCTTTCAACCCCCCATTTTGTTTAAATGGACTTTAATTACCTGTCCTGGCCCGCAGTATGACCTTTAAAACCCTGCCGACCCTCAAATTAAAAAGTGGGGGAAAAAGGGTCTTTAAACCACCATTTATTGAACTGGAAATTGACTATCCCCTTCCTGGGCCACAGCATGGGCCCCAAACCTCATGACCCAGATTAAAAAGTCCCGGGAAAAAAAGGAGTCTTTAACCCTTTTTTTTTATTTTTTTCACTGGACATATACTGCCCCTGTCCTGGGAAGTGTTTTCCCCTCCGATAGTCGGACCAATTGAGTTTTAAATTTGGGAAAAATACTGGTGGTTAACGCTCCTTTTCCCAAACCCAGGGCCATTTTTTTTGGAAATTCTTTTTCTCATTTTATCAACGTCTGGAGGAAATTGTCTCTGTATTTGTTCTTTTCCGTGCTCCATACCCCAAATTCCTCTGAAAAACCCTACCCCGGGTAAAGTTTTTTTGTACCCCCCTTGTACAATTCAGAGGAATTTTTTTTACCACTTTTTTTTGTACATGCAAGTTTTTTTGAAGTTTAATTCTAGAAAACACATTTTTAAAATAGGATGGAATCCCACCTGTCTTTGTTTCTCTTTTTTAATTGTAATTTAAAAGGGGTTTTTCCAATACAGGGAAAATTTAAAAGCTATGTTAAAAGATCTTGGCAAAAACAAGCCCTTTTGCAATATGTGTCCCATTAACAGTGTACTACCTATTTGTTTTTGACAGCCCCCATCACCCCTTTAGCCACTTTTTGACAATTGTGAAGAACAAATGCTGTTAGGAAAAAAATAATTTTTTTTTAATAGGACCTGTAGTATAGCTCATGTCACAGCAAAATGCCCCCAAAAATTTTTAAAACCCTGACCCATGAGGGCCCCTTTTTAAATTTTTGAAGAACAAAGTCTGTTAGAATTTTTTTTTTTTAATAGGGGCCTGTAGTTAGCTGGGATGTCACAGCAAAAAGCCCCCCAAAAATTTAAAAACAAAGACCCTTGAGCCACTTTTTGGCAATTGGTTTTAAGAACAAATGTCTGTTAGAAACAAATTTTTTTTTAATAGGACCTTAGTATTGCTGCATTTCAAAAAGCATGAAACCCCAAAAAAATTTTTAAAAAAAAGGGCTTCCAGCACTATTAAAAAAATTGGGGAGGGAGAAATGCCCCTTCAAAGCCACATTTCTGTTCAAAAGGACCATGATTATTGCGGGATCTCACAGCTATATGAAACCCCCAAAAAATTTTTAAATATGAAATTCTCAGCCACTATTAAAAATTGTGAGGGGGGAAATGCAACTTAAAAGTCCCCAATTTTTTGTTCCAAAGGACCATGATTTTTTTGCTGTATCTCACAGCTACATGACCCCAAAAAAAATTTTAAAAAATGATTCTCAGGCCCCTATTAAAAATTGTGAGGGGGAAAATTTCCACTTAAAACCCCATTTCTGTTCCCAAAGGACCATAATTATAGCTTTTCTCACAGCAACATGACCTCAAAACCGGACAATGCAAAACTTCTAAAATAAAGTGAGTAAAGGGAATAGGGTGTTGTCATAAAACCTTGTGTCTTTTACATTCCTCACAGCAAAAAACCACAAAATGAACTGTTGGGAAAAGAAAAAAAAATTGCAGAGAGAAATTATCATTTTAAAAAAAAGTTTTCAAGGGGACCATTTCGTTTGAAGAAATGTAAGTAACCGCAACAAAAACGGGACCTGGGCAATTGGGGCCACAACACATCAAAATCCGCCTTTCATCTTGATGAAAGTCAAATGATCCCCATTTAAATTTTGGAAAGCCCGGATGGGGTTTGTCTGAAAGACTCCTCCAGCTGTGCTGAAGGACCCCCTCAATATGACGCGGCGCTGGGCGGAAACACCCATGGCGGGGCGAGCAAGCTGGGCCATTCGTCCATTTTGGGTCCAGAAAAATCTATTTTGGGGCCGGAACACATACAAAAAAAATCGGGGGTGAGACCAGAAATCGTGCACCCTGATCTTAAGCTGGTTCTGTGTGTTGGATTTTTCCCTGCATTGCTCGTTGGTGGGTGGTAAAAAAATTGCCAGAGGTCACCCATTAGGCTTCTGCACCTTGCCCTGCTCCGCTACGGTCTTGGCACTCTACTCTGCACTCGCTGATTTGTTCCACCGTGAATTTGGGGGAAAGGAAACAAAACGCAACAGATGTCTACAGTTATCAATCAGCAAGGACCTCCATTTCCTGCATTTTACTCTCTATTTTGGGTGGAGGTGGTAGGAAAGTAACTGAGTTTTGTTTTGTACGGGGATCCAGAGGGTGGCCACCCAGTAACTGTTTTCATTTTGATGGCCCTTAATTGCGAGGATCATGTTTGGAGAATGGAGCATCCAAGCACTCATGAGAGAGATGACCTTGAAAGTTCCCCAAGCCTCTGGATCGTAGGGCACTAGCAACTGATCTTTCCACATCTTCCTCCCTCCGCATCAAATTTCGCGCCAACCTCTTTCCAATGCAGGACGTCGGTAACGTCGTGCTACATGATACCTCCTCCTCCTCCGCTTTTCCTCCGGCACAGCATCAACACAGGCCCTGACTTGCCTGAGATGATGCCCCTTAAGCTGATGCGCCACTTTGCTCTAGCTCTGGACCACGAACCACTGCCCGTAATGAAGACCGATGAAATTGTGAAACTGTCGGGCCTTGTGGGATTTGTACGGAGAGACAGGCTTCCGTGTCCGCATCTGTGGTCAGCTCCTCCTCCGGCGCTGCGGGACCTGTTGTTTCAGAGTGTCCAACGATCGTTCAAGAACGTAAGAATCACCACAATGCCTCATGCTGACAAGGGCATTTCCGCACTGATCCATTTTGGTGGCTCCTTCAAAACTGGCAAGGATTGTGCCAGAGCTCTTTCATCTGCATCCCACTCTCGTGGCTCAACACCCCGAGTTCCGCAACCGCTGCTTGTCAGGCCATTGATGTCACTTCGTACTGCGTAATGCCATTGCGCAGCAGCCACAATAGCTGGAGCTGTGGAGGGTGGAATTCCAGCGTGTTCACGTCAACAAAGAACGGTGTGACGGGGAGGCCGAGCTGACCGCCCGACGCTGCAACGCAAGCCAGGCGGGACGAAGCAGGGTTGCGCATGGCGGAAGTGCGAACTTAGACTTCGAGCCTTCTCAGCAGGCAGTCCAGACCCGGGTAACTCTAGAAATTTCATGGATTGACAAGGTTCATGTACTTGTGCCCAAGGCAATGGATGTGCTCCAGCCTACCGATCTTAATGGCGCCAGCAGATTTCACCAGTTATCGCACACCACCTTGCCTGGCACAAGGTTCTTGGCACCCAGCCAGTGCCGGTCCTCGTTGCGGAGGCCAGCCGTCCACAGCCCTTGACCTTGTGTGGACGGTCCTCCAAGACAGATTAATTTCAACACGGCCTGGTTTCTCTGGGCACGTGATCCAGCAGAGAGTTGGGGAAAGAACCCGTGCACCATCCCTGCGGTTTTGAAGAGCCGTGCGCAGATAGCCAGAGATCCACGTCACCCCCAAGACATCCACCCATCTTCACCCAGTGAGCATGTCATCAGAGATATAGCGGCCTTGGCCGTGCTTACAAGTCCATGGTGTCAGTGTTCAGATGGACTTTTCCGGCCACCAGATCAGACAACGCGCTTGAAATTTTAGATGACACGTGGCTGGCCAGGCCAGGGTCGGCTTTTCTGGCAACAGAAAGCCTGCGTCATACATCTGGTATTGGCAGGCAAGGCCATGACGTGTCCCTGTGTCCACCAGACGGAAAGGCAACAGTTCCAAGGCCAAAGCCTGCAATGCCGACATTTCAGGCTTCTGGCTTTGGGAGGTTATTTGGTTTAAATTGTTTCTTCCTTCTGCTCCCAAACCTGAAGAAAGAAGGCTGGCTGCTAGACTGCCCTGTATGGCGTGCAGGTCATCCAAACTGGCGGGATGAGAAGGGGTAGGGATGGGTCACGGGTTGCTGGTGGTACTCGGTGCGACGGTGGAGGCTGAAGCTGAGTGCTGATTCCCTGATCATGACTCTGAGAACATGGGCAGCTGAGGAACGCATGGTGGTGTGCGGCGAGGGAGTCGGAAACAAGGGTGTGACAGTGGTTGGAGGCCCGCGTCGGTCTGGCCTTTTTTGGCCAAGTGTTTGCCGCATTTCAACTCATGCATTCGCTGCATGTGACTGAGACATGTTGGTGGTAGTTAACCACCTAAGGTTTCTTGCCTCTACGTTGATGCTTTTACGGCAAAGCCGTCATATGACATCGCTGGGTGAATCAGAGCTTGCTCAAAGAAGTCCCAGGCTTGAGAGGTCCTGGACCTTTTTTGACGGGGCTATAAGCGAAGGAGCGGGGTTGCGCTGACCGTGTCTGGCGGAATCATATCAGCGAACTTCTGCGACCACCCTCTCCTTTTTTAAGGCGGGAAGCCGTAACTGACACTACCCATCGTCTTCCGCCTCGTCCCATGATGAAGCACTCGCAAGCAATCTGCGAGAAAGACCACGTTTGGATCTGCAATGTCGTCATCACATCATCAACACAGGTGACTTCGTCGTCCTACATCAGCATCCAGGAGCTGCGGGCTACCGCAAGAGGGACTGCAAGGCGTTGCCGACCACCCGGATTTTTTGCCTGAATTGACGCGCATCCTTCTCCTCCTCTGATGCATCAGTAACGGCGTCAGAGCAGAGAAAATCTTCCTCTTTGGCCTCTTGATATTTTAACATGCCTTGACCCAACTGCATTTGCATCAAAGAGTCTTCAGAAAATGGATTATCCACAGTGTGGGTACACGAGTTGACAATTGGGCTGCTTCATGTTGACGATTCAGATTGATGCTGATGGACGACATTTTTCCTGTGAACTGTGGAGGACTAGGAGGTAAGGACTGCGGAATGCAAGGTTGCATTAACCCCTGAAGGACAGATTTGAGGCGTACGCTGTTTCGTTACTGAGATTCACAGGGCCCTGACCCAGCGATGACAGGCCCTGACGGTCTGCAACTGCGAGTCCGCTGGTCATGCGTTTTGTCGCCAGCACTGTGAGGAGCACCTCTCTCGTACCTCTACCTCCATGTCCTACCCCGCTCTTTGCTCGAGCTTACCACCTGAATTTGCGCTCCATGAGTACAGAAATATAAAAATTTTAGAAGGTATGGAAGAGTTTTGGAAAGTCCTATATTAAAAGACGGCAAATCACAGCTAACTCAAATCCTCAAATCAAACAAAATGCTGGATTCAATTTAATTGCAATGTAAGATCTTTATCAACAAAGCTTGACTTACCAAAAGTGAAAAAAAACACCTTCTGAATAATGTATACAGATATTAAAAGTATTTTTGCACCTTCATTTCACCTGTGGTGACTTACAAAATTGCTGTAACAAATTAACTGCAAATGTAGATCTTACAAACAAAGCTGGCCCTGCGCCAAAGTGGAAAAAACACGCATCTGGAAATGTATTCGGATAATAAAAGGTATTTTTGCACCTATAAATTCACCTGTTGTGACTAAAAAAAAAAAAAAATTTTTTATTGCTTTGGTAAAAAATTTTTTCATAATTTAACGGCAAAGTAGATCTATCAACCAAGTCTGCCTGCTCAAAGTTAAAAAACACGTATCTTGGAAATGTATTCGATAATAATAGGTATTTTTGGCACCTTTCAATTCACCTGTGGTGACTACAAATTGCGTATTCACATTTAAGTGCAAGGTGGCCTCAATGAACAAAGCTGTAGTGACTGCCAAGTGAAAAAACACGATATCTGGAATGTATTCGGATAATAAAAGGGTGTAATTTTTTGTCACCTTTCAATTCACCTGTTGTGACTAAAAATTGCTGTATTCACATTTAAGATGCAAGGTGCCGTCAATGAACAAAGCTGTAGTGCGTCAAAGGTGAAAAAACACGTATCTGTAATGTATTCGGATAATAAAAGTGTATTATATGGCACCTATCAATTCACCTGTGGTAACTACACAATTGCTGGATTCAAATATAACTGCAAGGTGGCTCTATCAACAAATCTGGACAGGCAAAAGTGCAAAAAAACACGTATCTGGAATGATTCGGATAATAAAAAGGTATTTTTTGCACCTTCAATTCACCTGTGTGTGACTACAAAATTTGCTGGTATTCACATTTAAGTGCAAGGAGCCTCAATGAACAAAGCTGGTATTGGCGCCAAAGTGAAAAACACGATCTGTGAATGTATTCGGATAATAAAAGGTATTTTTTGGCACCTAATCAATTCACCCTGTGGTAACTACACAATTGCTGGATTCAAATTTAAATGCAAGGTGGCTCTATCACAAATCTGGACTGGCAAAAGTCAAAACACACTATCTGTAATGTATTCGGAAAAATAAAGTGTATATATTGGCATCCTATCAATCACCTGTGTGGTGTCTACAAAATCTGCTGAGTATCCACATTTAAGTGCAAGGTGCCTCAAAGAAACAAAGCAGTAGTGGCAAAGGAAAAACACGTATCTTAATGTATTCGATAATAAAAGAGTATTGTTTTGGCACCTTTCAATATCACCTGTGGTGACTACAAAAATTGCTGTATTCACATTTAAGTGCAAGGGCCTAATGAACAAAGCAGTAGTGCGCAAACAGTGAAAAAAACCTTATCTTAATGTATTCGGATATAAAAGGTATTTTTGGCACCTATCAAACTGTGCTGACTCCAAAATTTGCTGATTCTAATTTAACTGCAAGGTGGCATATCAACAAAGCTGGAATGGGCAAAATTGAAAAAGAACACCTAATCTGAAATGTATACTGATAATAAAAGTGGAGTTTTGCACCTAACAAAGAGACCAGCAGTTACTAGAAAAGATGTGTATCCTAATATAAGTTCAGGCTGCCCAATATCCAGGAAAAAATTTCAATGGAAAACTGTTAATAATAAAGCTATTGCAGTGCAATGTCTACACTAAGTCTTGGTGAACTTTATCCAGTATTCTTTATAGAGCTTGTCTGTGTTCACCAGCGGGCCACCTTCCCCCCCCCCCGCTCTCCCCGTGACTTTACAGCGGTAGATGCTCCTTTAATATTCTCTACCTAACCACATAAAATCTTCCAATCTCTGATCTAACTAAGTTGTAAGGATAAACAGCTAACAGTAGAGCTTTCTCTGTGAAGAAATAGAATAATTTCGCTGGGCTGTTTGGACACAGGCAGAGCGCACGTCCTCCTACTATGAGATGCTGAGAGACACTGATCATGAACAGGAAGGGCTTTTCTATGTAAAACGAGGTCATGTGATTTTTCCAGAAAAATCGCAACCATACACATCCCAGTCATGACGTCGCACACACATCTCACCCTGCTCTATTCTGTAAGATGATTTGCTGGCCGCCAAAATGACAGGAAGTGCCGAAAATGGCGCGATCTTAATAGATGATGCACAAATTTTAACCTAAATTATCGCATGATCTAAAAATTTCGATCAACATAAAAACTGTGCCGATTTCAACTTTGTCGATAATAATCGCTCAACACTAGTAACAATATGTGTTATTAGTCACTATACGGTAGTATATGATCTTTGTATATTGTTATTATTGGTAATATTGGTCTTGCTATACTGGTTTGGTCAGTGAAATTATAAAGGTATTAGTCACTATAGTGGTAACATGCAGTGATCATGTACTGTAGCTGTATTTTTTGGCCTTTGCATACGTAGTGACCTGCAGAACACAGATAACATATCAATTAAACTGTACGGTATAAACTCCAACAAAAACTAAACCCAAAAAACAAAAGTGCAATTTAATTTTTTTCCTGTTCACCCACAAAGAATTGGGATGGAGGGAGGAGAGCGATCGTGTTGTTTCTCTTTCAGATGAAACTGGAAACTTTAAAGGATCAAAGACTTTAAACCAAGAATTTCAAACTAATTAAACTAATTTTGGTCTAGCTCCTTTAGTTCCTTTTTTTCATTTTTTCACTGGCTCTGTCCTTTGGTTGTTCATTGAAAACACTATTTAAACCTGGCCTTGGCCTTCATTCCTTGTGACATTATTGTGCTCTCTAGTTTACCACTACTGCTCTGCTGCCGATACAGGTATTGTGATATTGTTATGTACTGACTTCTAGCTTCTAACTAAGCTACCTGCTTGCTTCTCAATACAGATATTGTCCTCTCATATACCGATCTCTGGCTTTATTGACCATGCTTTCTGCCTATGTCAGGATTGTACTCCAGGAAGGAGTTCTTCCCACTGTGCTGTTCAGCTGTTTGGACAGCTCCAGTGCTGAACCTTGGTCTAGCTCCTCTAGTTCCAGTTCTTCATTGGCTCTGTCCTTTGGTTCCTCATTGAAAACACTATTTAAACCTGGTCTTGGCCTTCATTCCTTGTGACATTATTGTGCTCTCTAGTTTACCACTACTGCTCTGCTGCCGATACAGGTATTGTGATATTGTTATGTACTGACTTCTAGCTTCTAACTAAGTTACCTGCTTGCTTCTCAATACAGATATTGTCCTCTCATATACCGATCTCTGGCTTTATTGACCATGCTTTCTGCCTATGTCAGGATTGTACTCCAGGAAGGAGTTCTTCCCACTGTGCTGTTTCACTGTTTGGACAGCTCCAGTGCTGAACCTTGGTCTAGCTCCTCTAGTTCCAGTTCTTCATTGGCTCTGTCCTTTGGTTCCTCATTGAAAACACTATTTAAACCTGGTCTTGGCCTTCATTCCTTGTGACATTACTATGCTCTCTAGTTTAACACTATTGCTGTGCTGCCCATACAAGTATTGTGATATTGTTATGCACTGGCTTCTAGCTTCCAACTAAGTTACCTGCTTGCTTCTCAATACAGATATTGTCCTCTCATATACCGATCTCTGGCTTTATCGACCATGCTTTCTGCCTATACTTACCTAGTGGTTGCAATAAAAAGACTCTGATCCAGACTTGTACCATTACAGCCTGCTTGAAGGGGTTTTCTAAGCATGCTGTTTTACAGAGCCACAGCCAACTTTAGACTCACACTTCCTGGTCAGGCTATGGGTGATTCTATAGCAGTGAATGGGATATCAGCTCTGCTATTCCTAGCTGATCCTGTTACATTAACATGAGTGGAGATTTATAAAGTGTAGTATTCAAGGCTGCAGAGATTTAAAGCATAAAAGCCTTTCATGTAGTTAATTATACAAATTCCGTTGCTCGAGATACTGACTGATGGCAGCATGGAGCAATAAGGGATAAGAGAGATCAGGGAAAGGTGTTTGGAAACCAGAGAAACTTGTGTACTCTGAGAGGAGATAAAACATTTTGTTATCTCCTGACCAAAGTGAAATCAACATTTGAAAGTGTTTGGTAAAAGTCTTCATTTACCTTTCCCTACATGTTAAAAAGCCAATCATTGCTGTGAGAAAATAAGTGTATATGCTGCTGTAATCGCAGAACTTAATTAACTATCAAACTCCCTCCCTATTTGGTAAAATAATTATATTCTTTTAGCCATCTTTCTTTCAGCAGTGAGAAGAGTGAAGGCTGCATTTTTTAAATCCCCTCCTTTATACCCTATTAAAAAAAAATTTGTGGTGTGAGTGAATAAAACTAATGATTGATATAGATCCCATTTTTCATTCCAGATCAGCAACTTGAATTCACAAACCAAGGTGCACATCCTAACAGATTTTAAGTACAGTTTAAAGCTTTAGATTTCAAAAGCTCATACTTTATGACAGCTGAATCGTTGCAGAATATGGTAAAACATTTATTGAGCCTTATTCCTCTTCTTATTCTTTGACTGCAACAAATGACACCTTCTTAGTATAGATAATAGTACATTTAATCATCAAAACAACTTTGTTTTACCAGAAGCCTCATTGTTGCTTAAGGTTTCCAAGGTAACAGTGGAGAACGTATAGACCAGCTGTGAGCCGTGAATTACACTCTCTAGATTGTTGTCATTAATCTATAATTCTCACCAATGATGAAAGGAATCGGTCTTTTCTCTTGTTCTAGTGATCAGATATGCACACCCCTATTGTACTGTTTATGGCCATAAAATACAAGTAGTCCTAGAACACAGCATGACAGTCATTTGTGTATCTAATTATATGTTCACAGATACATGGTATGTTGTGTTTGAAGCTGGGTGATTTAATATATTCCTATAATATAATTATGTGATAGAAGCAGCATACAAATCAAATATATGTGTTTAGTAGAAGACATTAAGGGTATGTTCACACTGTGTATTTGCAGGGTGCACTTCAGGGCATAATTGCTCTACAAGTACACCCCGCAATTAAGGTAAATCATAGCACTCACTGAGTGCAATGATTACCTGCCGTTTTCACAGGCGCACTGTATGCACCCAATACAGAGATGTGACATGTCATCTTTTTGGGCGCTTTGCGCCCTGGAGAGGAAAAATGGGTTTGGGAGCTGAGCTGGAGCGCTGTTGAAAGTATGCGCTGGCCAGGGTAATTTAAAGCGACTTTTTCTGACCACATTTTCATGCCGCTATACGCTGTGTGAGCATACCCTAAAAGCTTCAAGGACAGCTATAGAAGATACAATTACCAATATCTCTGTTTGGCTTCTTCAACCACCACTGTATTTTGTTTCTCCGATGTTAGAGGCAACGTATCAAATTCTACTAGTTTCTACATTTCTGGTACTGTCATCAAATGGTAAAGTAATATTTTTTATTTGCTTGGAAGCATTTCACTGTTTTAAATATTTAACTAGTTAGCCTAAAAATATCAAATATATCAGAATTATTTCTAGGATCTGTGAGTTATATTGTTACATGACCTTTAAAACACATTCTTCCATTAAATGATACTTGTGACATTGTCAAAGGACCTGATTTGTTAGCCATATTAATATATATTGTACTGTCTGAGGAGTAAGAGATTAATAATACACAAGTAACTGTATAAAAAAGCTACTATCATGTCCTCTTTAAAGTAAACTTCAGACTTAACTAAAAGAATATGACATGACTTTATGATTCGAAGCAACAGCTTGAATTTTGGCATCAATTTTTGGGGTTTATGTAAATTATATAAGTCTACAGAATCATTTTGGGTGACACATATGTATTTTGGCATCATTTTTTTGTGTGCATTTGTAGCGTAGAATGCGCCTGAATCTATGAACCTGTTCTACTGCGGATCATAGATTTAGCGCTTTCTAAGCGCCAATTCTGGCTCGGGTAAACCACTTTTGAAGCAGTAATGTACCTTTATTTGCTGATAATCAGTTATAAATTTGTAGCTTTGTACGGTTGTAGTGTGACACGCCACCAGCACGACCCCCAATCTCAGGCGCATTACAAAGTGCCGCGGGTGCTTTATAATGCACCTAATCCTCAGCCATGAGTAAGGGTCACGTGACCCGAAACACGTCGGCGATCTAGCTACACTAGCCCATGTCTGGAGGTCTCTCTTATGTATGTATGCCAACTATTTTAAATGGATAAATAAAGTATAAGCAACAATGCTTTTTATTCAGCCCATTCTGCACCTGCTTCAGTATCTGCCTTGGAGCTATTTGAGCCGGTTCATGCTTTTTAGCTTGTTGCTTTAATCCTGGAGTGCGCCTGAGTAAAAATATAGCGGACAAGGCTGCGCCAGTTTTCGTACTGAAAAGATGCCAGACTTCTGGCGCAGCACTGTACATACATGTCACCCATTGTGTATAAATGAGTATAAAGGCTGGAGTTAAAGTAGAGGCCCAGACAAATCAAACTCAATGTAGCAGAGCAGTGCACAGTGCTCAACACCTCAGCAGATTTCTTAGAAAACCTTTTGTTTTCTTTAAGAATCAACATTTTCTATGGGACACCATACTACAAATGTGGGCTATTGATTGAAAACAAGATTTGTTATTTTGTGCACCCAGAAAAGTAATTTTCTGGGTTCATTCAAGTCCATGTTGCACAAATGAGTTCACCCCAAAAAAAGTCTATAAGCAAAGCTAAAGTTCAGACTCCAGAATTCTAACTAACAAGAATACAGCCACAAATGAGTCTAATTCTTTATTAATCAGATGTCCAGCAAACAGCTAGGTATAAAAGGACATTATTTAAAAAAAAACAAAAAACTTTCCATTTAATGGCACCACATGGAAGAGAAATGTCACAAGGCAAAAGCTACAAGAAGATCATCAAAGCTTTACTTATCAGTCATAATAGTGTAGGAAAAGCAATCAAAAAATGTAACTAAGATGGAACTGCAACCATTTCACAGAGACGTTCAGGGTGACCACAGAAGTTAACACCTAAACAGGAGCATCTTCTGATGAGAAGGGTTAAAGAAATTTTTTATGCATGCTCATTGCAGTTAGCTAAAGAAGTATAAAGCCAACTGGGGTTTTAGTTTTCCCAAAATACAAAAGGGGTACCTGCAGAGTATAGCATGCCTGGGTGCACCATAAGAAGTCTCTCCAAAATTCCATACAAAAAAAAGCTAAAAATTTTCCGGGGCCCCATGCTAAAAATATAAGGACTACTGGGACTCTATACTCTGGAGTGATGAGACCAAGATAATTGGCTTTAAAACTGTATGACACTGGAAATGTGAGGAATATAAACAAAAATGCATGGTGCCTACAGTGAAACATGGAAGTGTCCTAATGTGGGGCTGCATAAGTGTTGCTGGTGTTGGGGAGCTACATTTAAATGATGGTATCATGAATTCACAGATGTACTACTCTATATTGAACAAGAAGATGCTACCATCACTTTGTGCCCTTGGTTGTCGTGCACGTTTCCAACATGACAATGATCCAAAACACATACTTAAGGCCAATGTACCATTTGTGAAGCGGAATAGAATGAAAGTGATTCAGTGTCTTGAACGACACCGTGAAAGTTTGGGAAAATTTGAAAAACTATTGAGCATCATTTCCCATCCCGACTCTACAATAGGTCGTTCTTGAACAATGTCAATATTTTGCCAACTTGTTCATTCCATGCCTTAGAGACTTGTGGAGACATGTATGAAGGGAAGGCGTTTGAAGTAATTGCGAGTCTCGTTTTTGTGTATAATGGCCCCGAAGTTGAAATGTTTTTTTGGGCGTATAAATTTGGAGTCTAAATTTGAGCACCTCCCCCTGTGTTTGGTCGACGAAAATTAGGGCATTGTAAAATGCCAAAAAATTTTAAAGGCTATAGATAGGTTGAAAGTAAGTTATTAGAATAGCGTCGGTGAAAAGAAATAGATATCTCTTTCTTGGTGGACCCCAAAGGGCCCAGTAATACCTGTCTGTGCTGGTTTTTGGTATTAGAATAAAGGGGAAGCAGCAAAATTAAAAAAAAAATTTTTAAAAAATTTTTTAAAAAAAAAATGAAAAATCCCAAAAAATATCAAGGGGGGTTATTTAATTAAAATTGTTTTTTGTTGTATTAATTTTAAATGCATTTTATAGGAGATATTTTTATATTTTTGGGATTTTTATATAAATTTTATATGATAGTTTTTTTAATAAATTTAATAATTTAATTTTATATAGTTTGATAATTATCATAAATTACTTTTTATTATTGTACTGGTGTAATTTGAGAAATATTGGACATTTTTTCCCCTAACAGAAAATCTAGCTCCACTTCGACTCCTCAGGCTCAGACAGAACACATTGAAATAGGTCTGCCTGTTTGAGCCAAACTACATTCATATATGTGTCTAATATTACAAATGTGGTGCGAGGCCCCAGAACACCTCTCCTGTTAGGTACATTAGAAAGTGTTGAGTCTTACGAACAATGTGTCTAACACATTTGTTAGGCACATTAGACAGTATAGCCGACTCAGGCACATTTTTCGCCAGAAAAAGGGTGAAAAACCCAATCATACATGTCTCCTTTGGTGTTGTCCTTAAAATCATGGAGGTCATACAAAATACTAAATTTTGTACTTTTTGATGTTGGGTGAATTCATTTTAGCTTCAACTAATTTGAGTAAAACTGAAGATTTTTCATTCGAAGTTATATCATTCCATGAAATTCAGTCTTGTCAAAATTGTGACTATTGTTCTTGTTTCCAGTGAGATATTGATTAAAATCTTACTTTTCAAATAAAGTGTGCTCATTTATGTTGAGCACTGTATTTTAGGTCACATAACCAGCAAATTAGTTGCTAAGTCCTGTATTCTAAGAGGTCTGGGCAAAGGGAAAAACCTCTAATAAACATCAGCATCTAATGTTTTAAAGGAGTTGTCTGGCAAATCAAACTGGAGTTACTTAAATTGCTTGCTTGAGTCTTTATTCATCTACTTGTGCTTATAGTTTACTACATGTAGCCTCCTTTATCCACAGTCAAGTAGAGGCACTTCCTTTTTGGAGACTGTTTCCACAAAAATCCCCAGGTACATTTGCTGTTCTCTTTCTATCTTCCTCTCTTATAATCTCCATTGCAGTGCATGCTCCATGTTTACTACTTCAGATTGAAAGTGTTTGGGTGCCAAGTGCCTGTGGCTTTAAAGGCTGTCCTGACAAAAGCTAAAACCTTTTAGTCCACTGATCTCCTGGGCCCAACAGAGAACTATTTCCTGTGTGTCAAGACACAGAGAACTACTGAGCTTCCTTTCATTAACAGCTGTTGTACAACTGCAGGAAGGGCACGGAAAATGCAGTAAACATAAATTACTAAAATTGTTAATGTTGGGCAAGACATTATTTGAAAAATGTTTGTTCATCACTAACTGCATTAATATACATGGATAACATTCAGGACAGCTGCTGTGTTCGTTACTAGAAACTACTCAAAATCACATAGCACAGAATACATCTATCACATGGTTTTAGAATGATTGATCCAAAGAAATAGAGAATCTGAATTTTAGTGACTGATGCATGTCTATATACAATATTTCAATAAAAGTGATGGAACTTCAGAGTAAATGCCATATAAAAAAATAAATCACACTAGCTTAAAGATCTATTATGATGATCAACATCAGATAACCTATTAACAGACTGAACAACACGACTCAACCACAGAAGACGGGAATATATTTACTGTATAAATTAATAGCATATTTTAAGAATCGATTAGCGCACTTGTATGCATTAAGCAATAATCATTCTATCTTTCTTGAAAGGGAAGAGAAAACACTATGTCGATAAGGTGATAAATAACATGACCTTGTGATTTTAAAATACCCTTTAAACAGTAGTTTTTATTTGCTTTCTAAAATCAATAAGCAGTTAGTAAAGTCCCAGGGATGTCCAATTCTGTCAAACACTAGCTTTCATCTGCTTCTAATAGAAGCATTAAGCATGATGATGTCAGCTTGATCTATTCACAAATGTAAACAATAATATAAATCTACATAAATAATATAAATCACACAAAACATTTAACTATAAGCCTTAGGATCTATTTTTTTAAGCATGCCAAGCTGTAGAAATCTATATCAATTGCTTTCCTAATTAAATATGTGTTATTTTTTGCACCTTATTGATGATTATTAAATGGGTTGCCCAGGAACAGAAAAATAGGGTTTCTCACTTGTGCCACACATGTCATCAGTCTTTGTGTGGTATTGCAGGTCAGCCCAATGTACTTTAATAGAATGGGGCTACAATACCAGACAACCCACAGATAGGTGCTCATGGAGAAAGTATCCACTACCTTAATATATGTAAATAAGAACATAGCCTACATCAAACTTAAACACAACAATTGCATGCAATATAAAAGGGACTGTTATTGAAAGACATTAGTAGTATATCATAAGAATCAATATATCAAAGGCTAAACTGCTGTAAAGCCCATTAATCATTAGAAAGAAATGGCATCAGTCAATTTCAGGCAATGTGGCCTCAGGAAAAATCTATAGTCAATAAAATTTAACAAATATCAGATAAAAAAAAACATGTGATATAACAATTAGTACAAAAAATCTGTGTCCTATAAAAGCAAGACGCCCCATACAAAAAGTTGTAAAAGACAAAACTTTAAAAACCATGTAGCCAATAAGGAAGACTCTTACTGTCGACATTGCATTGGGATTGTTGTATTTTAGGTGGACCCAGATAACTTCAGATTTGGAGGTGTTGTCATGCAGGGTGGTAAGACTGTTCCTTAAGGCTATGGGTGGTTCTCCACCCGAAACGCGTCAGCGTTTTTAGGGTTTTTTTGTTTGTGCTGCCATCTGGTTGCTTGTGACTTTTTATGGACTCCAATAAAGAAGTTTTGCTAAATCTACTTTGGTACCGCTGTGTCATCCTTTCTATATTATTGTGCATCACAACGGTTTGCCCTGGCTGGGACACGTGCGGAGGCCGCCTCAGGATTTGGTGAGCTGGTTCATTCCTTTTCTTATTGGTAACTCATACTTTCCTCTTTCCCAGCTTGCCCTCTAGGTTATTATATGGGGCATATTGCTTTTATCACATTGACTTTTTCTGTTGATTACTATACAATGCTTTTCCAATTTGATATTTATTAAAAGGCTACGTTTTATTGTCTATACCCCTATTGACTCGTTAATATTTAATTTGTTGTAGCTGAGGGGAGAGATACATTTTTGCTCTGTTTCTGGTATGGTTTTAAGAGAAATCTAGGCAAAGCCAGGATGGCAAGTTGTTTTTCCTTCAATTAATTGGACTTTCACTGATCGGACATGGTATATCATAGTGAAATATCATCAATGATACTGAACAACCCTTTTAATAGTGGGACATTAGCATTGAAGACACAATGTTCAGATTTTGGGCATAGATTACTATTGCAGAAACTGTTATTATTATTATTATTATTTATTTTAAAGCGCCATTGATTCCAGGGCGCTGTACATTCGAGGGGGTTACATACATAACATAAGTCAAACGAGTACAATGATAAGTGATTAATGACAATTGGCACGACAGAGGCATGTCAACCTTCTAACTGTATGAATAGCACCTATTATTTGGCAACAGACAACTAATACCAGTTCAAATCATAAAGTGACCACATAATGGTATGTTGACAAAATTTTGACAAGAATATATTTTACATGGACTTCAACACGCATTCTGTAAGAAAATCTACATGAAATCTACATCCCAATGATATGAATGGAAAGCTGAAGCGAAATTCAGAACAGAATGTCACCTTGCTTGATGCCACTTGAGAAAGGCTATTCTCTCTTGGGCTGAAACGTTCCATTTGCATTTTGGATTGGGTTAGGAACTCATGTAATAAAAATACAGTTCTTTTTGGATATGCTGATGCCTTGGATCTTTTATCTTTGGATTAATATCATGGTGACTGACTCACAGGTTGTATGGTCTCCTCCATACCATTCTGTATTTTTCCTGGCATATTCTGTGGAGTGACAGTGCTGCTCTTACAGTTTCGTTTTACTACCAAAAGGAACTGATGTGTCACTTCTTCATGAAGAATCTAAAACCAGTGGAGCCAATCCAAGATAAAATAGTATTGTATAGAAAATCAACATACAAATTTGTGGCAGAGATTTTTGAGGTTTGGATTCTGCAGGAAATTTTCTTGCAAATCTGCAACAGATTTTTCCACATAAATTCATTTTGGAAACATATCCTAAGTAATTATCTTCCGCGCATGTGCTAAAAAATGTATTTATTGTGTTTATTTTTATACAAAGTATAGTTAGAGTATTAGGGTATGTCCAACTTCCAGATGTCTACATGGGGTTGTTTGTGCAGTATAAGCATTTTTAAAAATCAAATTTAGATGGATGAGACAGATTTCAGATTGAGAAAGTTATGGAAATAAAATCTTCCATGTGTGTACATACTTTTGCTGTTTCTTTAGTCAAGATAACTTTCCCCAGCTCTACTCAGTGATGTAAGTAGTGAAGGGTCTGTATTTTATTAGCACTGTATTGCCTAATAACGGATGAGTTAATTAAACCCTCGCTGTGTGCACCTTTCTTTACTTCTCGCATTTTCTAATATCTCCCAGAGTTCTGTATCATCCTTTATCTTCCTCTCTCTGGGAAGTATTTTCTCTCTGCCTTTTTCATTCACTTATTTTTTTAAATACAAATATCATCATGCTGTCTGATGAGCTATTAATAACAACAGAGGTTTCTCGGATTTTATTTTTCCAGTACACAGAACAAAACAGGTGTCACCTGGCTGTGTCTTAAGAACATGTTGATGTGCTTTATAACATTTTTCTGCATTAACGTAGAAATGATAGCAGTACATGGTTTTACAGTTATTGCAGGTCTTTTACTTTTACATAATGAGCAACAAATCAAAGGAGAGACCAAAAATGTATTTAAACAATCTCCTGAAATAATGGACTGATCAGAGGACTCTCTTACCTCCGTTGTTTACCCCTTTCACAGCAGCCAAGAGTGACCACAACATGATTAACCCCTTAAGCCGAATGCCTGAAAAGTAGTTAATGACCAGAACATTTTTTTAGCTTTTGCCTCCTTGTGTTTCAACAGTTGTAACTTTTTTATTTTTTTAATGACGCAGTTGTATGAGGCCTCATTTTATTCGAAACAAGTTGTACTTTATGGGGGAATAGTTTAAGTTCACTTATAAATAATTGCAGAATTTTTTTTTTTTAATTTTGTTTACACCATTCACATTTCACACTTAATTTGTTAGATTAATTCTACAGGTTATTACGGTCGTGTGGATACCCAATATGTGTAGGTTTTTCTGTGTGTGTAATGTATGCACAATTATTTTTCATTAAATATTTATTCTTATTTTATTATTTTTTTTACACTTCTTTATGTTTTTTACTTTTTTTAAAAAAATCCCATGAAGGGAGAACTGTTTTACTTTTTTTTCTTACACTTGGTAATGTATTAGCATATTCATATATGCTAATACATTATAATATAATCTGTTTCAGTCTGACACAGGCAGCAGTCAGGACAGCACACAGTCTGTCCTGATCATTGGCTTGTTACAGCTTGTTACACAGACAGCCCTGGGGTACTCTGGGTCCCCAGGGCTGACTGTGCATCCGTTCCCCGGGCTCTGTCGGGTCACCGGGAGTCCCAATCACATGACAGAGCAGGGGAAAGCCCTTTTATTGCGCTGCAGTGACAATATGCGGCAATCAAATGGTTTAAGCACTGTGCAGCGGAGGGTCCCCCGTACCCCGGCGTTTGTTGGAGCTGCGCTGGGATCAGGGCTGTGTAGTAAAGCTCCAATCCCGGACTCCGATGTCTGCAGCTACGTCAAAAGACGTCGCTGCAGACGAACGACCTGAAATGCCCGCCGTCAAAAGACGCTGGGCGGTCATAAAGGAGTTAAAGGTGAATCCCTTTTCAATCAGATTAGAAATGGTCCCAAGGCTGTCCATGTCTCCAGCAAGTGATGCTCTAAAAACAGCCTGTCTCAAAGTAACACAGATAATTATGCATTTGCAAAATAACAAAAATTAAAAAGGGCAAAACAATTATTTAATATAAAGTACATTTTCTTGCTTATACATTCCACAAAACACAATTATAATAACCTGAAGAATTAACCTAAAATATTATTCAGTGTGAAACTTAAACAGAATACAAAATCAACAAAAAGATTATGCCACTTTGTTCTATATTCATACCACTAAAATACAAAAGACAAAGTAATTTATAAAATACAAAATCCTGCTCCATAAAACAAAACCTGGTACAAAGTAATACGGACCCTACACAGCTGATCATAAATGGGGTTAATGACTGGCTGCCATTCTGGATCTTTCATATATATGCCAAATACTTGTATATATTTACCACTGTGCAGTGTCTATTGCAGTGTAATGTGGACAAAATCATATTACCATGAAAGTAATATGATTAACAGAGAATTTCCATATTTCTGTAATTGCTACACATAAGTAACTAAAAAAAGAAAAATCAAAGAAATCACAGTTTTGCACAATACAATTATAATACAACACATTTATCATAGTCATGGCGTTGCACTCTCTGCCAGTCTTTTTCTTCCATTTAACCAAATCCTTAAGAATAACCTGTTCGACAGCAGGATGTGATAGAGAGATACTGAGCTCAGTGATATTAAGGCTTATATAAGTTCAAGCTGGATTTCAACATAAAAAGCAGAGTAAATCCTGATAGGACTGATTAAGAGACAGTGGAAGTCCGCTTCACCCCGCTCACATACAGTGATTGACAGCTTTATCTGTTTTAATGTTAGTAGAGAACAAACTTTCAATCACTGTATGTCGGCAGGATAAGCGGTACTTTCACTATTACCATTTACTCTGATTTTTACTCAGAAATCCTGCTTTAAATGATATAAAGCTATACATTACAGAGCTCAGCTACTCTTGCTCTATCATACTACACTCTCAAATTGGGAGCAAAAATCACCTGACAGGTTTGCTGTAAATATATATACATAGTACATAGTGAATATATACTGTACCTTTACAGCAAGCCTGTCTGGTGATTTTTGCTCCCCAATTCTTTGCCAGTCTCTACCAGTATATGTTTCAAATAAGAACACTCTATATAAAAAATCTGTTATTGAACCCTTTTATCACCGTTGATATATGGTAAAACTCTGGGATGCCCTTACACTTTCATTGTCGTTGGATCCCATTGGGCGTCATGTCAGAAAAGTGCCATTTTCACAACAGTTTTAGGCGCATTAAATCGGTGTAAAGTGCGCCAGAAAGTCCGATCCTTTCAAAAAACTGGCGTCAGGTATACCATGCATAGAAAACTGATTTCTTGGTTTCACTTTTAATTTAGGGGGGGTTAACTGGCTTGCACTAGGCTGCAGTAGAAGCCAGGTCTGTAGCTATAGCAACCAGTGCTGGCAGCCTATCAGGAGAGATCAAACAGGTCTGTAGCTATAGTGACCTGAGGAGCTGATGCAGTCCATACAAGAGGGGATATCTAGAATAGGTAGGACACTGTTAATGGAAATATATTGCAAAGTGACTTGTTTTTGCAAGATCTTTAACATAAAAAGCAATCCTTCTAGTAAGACAACCCCTTTAATGCGCCTAAAAAGGCGAATTGCGTGAAAAAAGGCGCATTGCGCAACTCGCGGCGCATAGCATATCATTGGTAGTATATGTAATGCACCTATCGAGGCGCCTTGACCGACAGAGGCACATAACATATTTAATGGGCCTCAATAGGCGCATTGCACGACGGGGTGCACAGCGAACCATATTTAGGCGCATTACAAAGTGTCGTGCCCGGCGTATAATGCGCCTAGTTTTGGTGTACAAACCAAAAAAGATCCAATGGATGTCAGCATAAGATTTGCTCATTTAATGTAGAATCAGCAGTACAAAAAGTGCAACGTTTCGGCTCAGAAAAACATCGTCGAGCCTTTTTCAAGCATGCATTTTTTTGGGGTTGGATTGACATAGAAGAGAGGATCAGGATGCCTCTCTATAGGACGGTCTTTTGCATTTTTTTGCTTTTGTGGTTTTCATTTGACATAAGGACTTCAGTGCTGGCCCACCTGCTAATTTGCTTTAGTTTTGGTGTACGACAGTTCATTTACAACAAGAATATGGTGTCAAAAGTGGTTTTGGCGCAAAATAGACCAAAAAACTGGAGTTGGCGTGTTGGGACATGTCGCCCATTGTATCCACTTAGGAGGTAAAGTTTTGAAAATAGAGAAATAAAAGTACAGTTATGAATAATAGAGTTGAACATCAGATCAAGTTCTTCAAGTGTCTGGAAGCTATATGAAAGCCCAGAGAAGACCATAGCTGTCCCAGACTCCACGTGGAGTATTATTCTGTCAACAGACTTTTATTCTAAATCTCACTAAGATGGTTACAATTATTTTACATGAAACAAATTAAAATGATATATTTTTTGTTATGACTTAATAGAGCACTTTAAACATAAGATCTTAAAATTGTCCTGTACTAAAAGTTTTCATCTAGCTTCGAACTGACAAATATGCATTCATCAATATGAAGGATAAAGGTACTGTTGAAATTCACTTAACCCAATCTTATATGCAGTTTTAATTCTTACAGATATCCCTATATTAAGCAAATGAAGTTTGCCACATGTACAACAATTAGGTAGGATATTAGTTTAATACATCAATGCAGTAGAGATTGGGGGCTTTTAGACCCGTATGGATGAAAGGAGTATATAATATATGATCTAACAATCATTCATATGATTAGCATTGCAATGTGACAACCTCTAATGCATTTTTGATATACCATTAAATAAAACATTTTCTTTTACTTTTGGAAGCAATGAATACCTAGCTCAACTCAACAGAAAAATCAATCTCACGTAAAATGGGATTTGTGTCACGAGGGGCATCTTCCTGCTGAGAAATGCATTCAAGTGCAAAGATTCTACACCTTCATAGACTGCAGTATATTCATTGTCTCTGACTACTAAATGGGCCAAGAAAAACTTTTCTAAATTTGAAAAGGATATCTGTCTGTTTATGACACCTTAGTTTGTGTCAAAGGAAGTTTTCATGTCTACTGCATTCAGCAAGTACGGTAAGACATACACACAACAACTTTAAGAGTAAAACTATTATTTTATTGTCAAAAAACTTCTATCTTGTTCCATTAAACTCACTGTTGAATTACACATTCCCCTACAATAGAATAAGAAAGTCTTTTAATGTTATATTCAACTGCATTGGTGATATCTGGATGCCTTATATGGACACAGACCATGAATTACATGTAACTAACCTTCAGCCCCTGGTACATTTATGTGGCTCTTAAAGGAGAATTTTACATGTCTCCTTTTTATATTTCTCTTAGTAAAATTATAGTTTTGCCTAAAAAACCTCATTGTGTGAACACTTTTCCTGTTTGTTGCTGCTTTTATTTTAAATCTAGCTATCACTAGTGTTGAGCAAACAGTAAAAAGTTCTATTTCGATTAGAACCTCAAACTTTTGTGAGTTCGGTTCGAATAGAACTTCAAACCTCGAACCCCATTAAAGTCTATGGGAGAAGATGTTCTGGTTAATTTTTATACCTATACAGGTGAGGAGAAGCTGTAATTACCATCCACAATAGTAAACTGGATACTTGGAAAAACAGTGAAGAAAATTTGGCTCTAAGAGTGACAGGAAAAAAATTGAGAGGCTAAAATACTTCATTCCTTTCAATGGCGAACTGAAAAGATGAGGACAGCTTGCAAGCAGGGGCGTAGCTATAGGAGGTGCAGCGGTAACAGCTGCTATGGGACCCTGCATCCTGAAGGGGCCCAAAAGCCCCTTTGACACATAGGAGGTTTGGAGACAGTGTGTTATACAATTACTGAAGCCCCAAAACTGCAAAAACTGAACACCGAGTATGACATAGCAACTCCAAGCACTCTGTATAATATATATCCATGTACATGAGAGTTAGGCGTTATGTCAGCCTGCAAATGTCGCCAAATAACAGCTTCTGGGTTTGGGAAAGATGAAGCCAACAATATCAAACTACCTAATTATTGATGTCTATGGAGAGGAAAATGCTATCTAACTAACTAATAGCAGTCTGTACAGTACAGAAAGTGAGCTGAAAATAGCGCTCACGAGGCAATACAGTGAAATATATATAACATGGTCATGTGATTTTAGCAGTCAATGAGAGCCCTACACCTCAGCGATGATGTTTTTGACACTTCTCTGTGCTCTGCACTGATTGGATGGCTGCCAAAAGTGCAGAAAGGTGATTGGATGGCCGCCAAAAGTGCAGAAAGCCGCTGAAAACGAAACTAAAAATGGCGTGTCGAACTAGAACTTTACTCGAACCAACAGTAAAATGTTCGGTTCGGTTTGAGTTCTAAAAATTCGAGCCGTTCTACTAGAACTTAACTTTACTAGAACAGTTCGACCAACACTAGCAATAACCGGTAAAGTACCAAATCCATTGCTACAATAAATGAGGTCTGTAAGAATAGTTTCTTAATACCTCCTTTGTACTTACTTGCTTTCATATTTGTTTTCCTATAAAAAATGACATGCATTCAAGCACTTTTCACTGACATTTTTTACAAGCATTTTGATGGCGTTTTTTTTTTTCAATTTATTTTTTACATTTCTCATATAAGTAACATAATAAAAGAAAGTTAAACACCCACACAACTTGATATTTGTTCCCTTTATGAATTCTATTCAAATAAACTCTGTAATGCATTGTAATTATGTTCAGGCCTACATGAGAAAGCGAAAAAAAGAAAAAGAAGCCCTCTGAGGACTAACCTGGTTTCATTTTTTTTACACTGCAAATCAATACAACTTGGGAAACTGTTTTTTAACAAAGGGTATGCTCACATGGCGTGTTCAATAAGTTTTTGGATACTTTTATACGTTTATAAGTGCGTGTTTGGATCTGTGTTTCAGACCCTAAACGGACCCAAACACGCATCTAACAATGTGCAGTGTGATCTACATCGCTTTCAATGTATAACACGTATCGGTGCTCAGACGAGTGATTGCCGATGCGTGTTTTACATAATGTCTGTCTGATGCGTCTTTCGGATCCGTTCAAAGAATTGACATGTCAATTCTTGATCCAGTTGCATCAACAGAAACCCTATTTAAAACTATAGGGTACATTTCTGCTGCAGCAAAATGCATCCAAACACGCACTTGCGTGCTGGATGTGTGTTGGATACGTTTTATGCAGCGCTTTTGAATGCGGTTTTTTGGATCCAAAACGTATCCAAAAATGTATTGAACACGCCGTGTGAACATACCTAAACAAAAAATGGTCCAAAGAGGAACCCCAAACATTCTTGCTTTTGTAGCTGCTTTAGAAAGAGATTTAGAAAGAAACCTCACCTCAACTAAATAAGCTGCAAAAAATCTAGATATGATAGGATTTAAAAAGATTGCTAAAAATATATTACTAAAACGTGTACAACTTCAACAAAGTTGCAAAAAATCTTTCCCAGTTTAAGTAATATCTTTTGGAGAGGTAAAAAAAAATAAGTATGCTTCCTTTTTGGTGAACTTGTCATGTGGTATTCCTTTCAAATCTTTCTTTTTTATTTTTGACTTTCTTTTCTTTTTTTTTTCTTTTTCATTTGCAACCTAGAGATATAACACATAAAGGTACCCGTCGAATATGCATATTTTTGTTCAGCTGAAAAACTATGTATACCACTGGCCTGGACATCCCAACTCCGACCTTCAATGGCCACAATGGATCACAAAAATAAACAATCTATATAAGCGAGGAGAACTAGACTACATGGAACTATGAAAACAAAACTGTATTAAAATCTATTGTCTTGGAGTAGCTTTAGCTAAGTTGTAAATGCCACAGTAAAAATTATAACAGTTCTTTATAAAACAGGTCTTTATTACCAAAGAAATCTGTACATGTGTATGTATTTGATTTCAAAATGTCCCTTGAATGCCATAACAACTGGTTTAATTCTAAGAAAACTGACCTCTAAAATACCAGTGGCCAGATCCCCTACTCTTTATCCACCATAGATTAAAGGGGTTTTGCCACGAAGTGACTTCCTTTCCTGTTATCTGCTCAGGACAGAAGATAAACAAATCATGCGGTGTCATGAACTGCTGCAGGGTGGAGAGAGAGAGGGCCCAAGCAGAGCGAGTAAGCAAGGGAGCGTCTGCAATGTTTACTAAGATAATTACATTACAACTAGTGGATTCTCTATACAGCAGAAAGCCTCATACACTGCACATTTCTGCCCAGCCCTTTGCAGAGCGAGGAAGCAAGGGAGCATCCGCAATGTTTACTAAGATAATTACATTACAACAGTGGATTCTCTATACAGCAGAAAGTATCATACACTGCACATTTCTCCCCAGCCCCTTGCAAGCTCCTTCATGTTCCGTCATCAGATAAGAAGTACAAACATGCAAGCGCGGCCAGATCAGCTCCTGGTCGTGTCTAATGTAAACTTTTAAGTAACTAAGGGCATGTAAAGAAAGCTGTAGCTCTCACAGGCTTGACTTTTTATAATCACATATATTTAGGAAAGGGATTAAATACCCATTTTGGAGGATCCCACGTCAACATTACATCGTGGCAAAACCCCTTTAATAACCCTTAACCCTCAGTTTTGCTGTTTCAGAATTACTATGCTCCTTTTGCAGGGTTCTCAGTACGTGATTATTTTTTATTTTGTTTACTATAGTTATAATTAGATCAATAATTGAATGGTCGATTCAACAAACACCAGTTAGTTCTCATCGATTTTGATACTATACCACACTCCCACCTTTCTCTAAATGCAGTTATAGTATCCAAACGTACACAATTGAAAACTATATACTTGCACTGAACAATTTTTTCTGCAGTTTTTGAAAACTTTATGCTATTGCTTTTCCTTTTACTTTGTGTTATCAAAACTGTACTTTTAATAAAAAGATATTGAAAAAAAAATTGAAGTAGTCTACTATTTGCAAGAGAATCATTGAATATAGACATCCAAACCCTTGTAAACATTTATAGGCAGAAGTGAATTCTGATTAAATAGTGTGGCAAAGCTTTGACTGCAACCTAAGTCAAGAACAAAGATCACTAGAGAAGTGATTAAGCAAACTAAAATTTTTGCAAGATAGAGGAAACGTCAGGTTAAAAATAACAAAAAGCTGTTAATAATAGCAACCCAGTTTTTGATATCCTTCTTTAGAAGCTACTGTGCGCTTTATCACAACAGTCTTAAGGGAGTGTCACCATCTAAGATATTTGGATATGCCATAAATGTCTGGTAGGTGCACAACCCACCTTTGCCATATGCCGTAAATGTCAGAGAGGAAACCCCTTTACAGATATTTTAGAAATAATGAAGTTTACTATTTGCAAGAGAATCACTGCAAACAGACATCTAAACATTAGTAAACATTCTACAGGCAGAAGTGCTTATGTCATACAATTCTGATTAGCAAGTGTTTCAAAGCTTTGACATCAACCTGACCCAAGAACACTAGAGAAGTGATGAAGCAAATTATAGACATCTAAAATTTGTATAAAATAGAGGAAAAGCCAGATGAAAAATAACAAAAAGCAGTTATTGATAGTAGCAACCCAGTTTTTGCTACTCTTCTTTAGAAACAATCACTGTACACTAGTGTTGAGCGATTATTTTCGACAGAGTTGAAATCGGCACAGTTTTTAGGGTGATCGGATTTTTTAGATCATGCGATAATTTAGGTTAAAATCTGTGCATCATCTATTAAGATCGCGCCATTTTCGGCGCTTCCTGTATTTTGGCGGCCAGCAAATCAGATTACAGAATAGAGCAGGGTGAGATGTGTGTGCGACGTCATGACTGGATGTGTATGGTTGCGATTGGCTGGAAAAATCACATGACCTCGTTTTACATAGAACAGCGTTTCCTGTTTCAGCCTCAGTGTCTCCCAGCGTCTCAGAGCAGAAGGACGTGCGCTCTGCCTGTGTCCAACCAGCTCAGCGAAATTAATCTATTTCTGCACAGAGAAACCTCTACTATTAGCTGTGATCCTTACAATTTAGTTAGATTAGAGATTGGAAGATTTTATATAGTTAGGTAGAGTATTTTAAAGGAGCATCTACTGCTGTAAAGTCACGGGAGGGAGCAGGGGGGGGGGCCGCGGGCGAACACAGACAAGCTCTATAAAGAATACTGGATAAAGTTCACCAAGACTTAGTGTAGACATTGCAATAGCTTTATTATTAACAGTTTTCTATTGAAATATTTCCTGGATATTGGGCAGCCTGAACTTATAGGATACACATCTTTTCTAGTAACTGCAGGTCTCTTTGTTATATGCAAAACTACACTTTTATTATCAGTATACCTTTCAGATAGGTGTTCATTTTCAATTTTGCCCATTCCAGATTTGTTGATATATCCACCTTGCACTTAAATTTGAATCCAGCAATTTTATAGTCACCACAGGTGAATTGAAAGGTGCAAAAATATCTTGTATTATACGAATAGACAAGCTCTATAAAGAATACTGGATAAAGTTCACCAAGACTTAGTCTAGACATTGCAATAGCTTTATTATTAACAGTTTTCTATTGAAATATTATAGGATACACATCTTTTCTAGTAACTGCAGGTCTCTTTGTTAGGTGCAAAACTCCACTTTATTATCAGTATACATTTCAGATAGGTGTTCATTTTCAATTTTGCCCATTCCACCTTGTTGATATATCCACCTTGTACTTAAATTAGAATCCACAAGTCAGCACAGGTTGAAGGTGCCAAAAATAACCTTGTAATATCCGAATAAATTCGATACGTGTTTTTTTACTTTTGCGCACTACATCTTTGTTTCATTGAGGCACCTTGACTTAAATGTAATATGCAATTTTTTTGTCACCC